>JASAND010030418.1:0-40471 GCA_030248195.1 Trissonchulus latispiculum | reverse complement strand
TGCCCAGTTTCGAGATTTTTTGACACTAGTCCAAAAAAGTGAAACTTTTTAAGTTTCCTATGTTTAACACATCAGACCTCAACTTTGAGGTGAAATTACGCAACAACCGTACGACTTACAACTTTAATATTAAAAACTCGTTAAAATATACCGTTTGAACCACAAAATACGTAAAAATCAGCGAGATCGGAGAAAGTCGAAAAAATGACCAAAATTTGGACCCCCCCTTAAGCATTTACTAACTTATAGATTAATACTGCATTTACTCTCGAGTTTTACAGATTTCTGGCAAAATGTTCCAGCTAATTATAGGTATCTCTTTACGTAAAATTGATGTTTTACCTGTTTTTGTCAGTCTTTAGGCGGCTTTTTATAAATTATTTATTTAGCTATTAACGTACCAAATTAACTTAGTTACGTATTTACCAATTCAGTTTAGTTTCTTCCTCTCCACCTTATTATATATTTCTTACTCAACAAACGCAGCAGAAATGGAACCGGGTTACCGGGTCAAGAGCTTCGGCCCGGTCTTGATCCGGTATTCTGAATTTACCTAAAATTTTAGAAATTTGTGGCTTACCAAACTAAAATTTTAGGTTAAATTTTTGTTCGATGAATCTGTCAGTCTCTGGCAAATTATTGTTTAGCTTTTTTAGCTTTTGCTTTGTAAGTTCCATGATTATTGCATAACTCTATTTAGTACAATATGGTTTGCAGTTTATTTTAGCAACCAAGGTAAACGTTGAAGGTAAATGAACAATTTATAATTTAATTTAACTCACTACGTAATGAAAAAATTTTTAAAGTACTCCGTGCTTTTAGACAATTACTCATATTAGAACCTGCAACGAACGGATAAATTATTGGTTTTGCAACTAATTTCTGTATAAATTTAGAAAAATGCTACAGCTATACTATTAAACGGATTTCAAGAAAACCTAGAGCAAACATATGTATGTCATAGTTATTCTTTTCAAAGTGGTTATGAAACATGGACGCCAAACATTTAGCGTTCTTAGAGCAAAATTGAAAATTTTTTGCAACTTTTGGAATTTTCTGGAAAAACGGGTCACCGGGTCAGGGTTCCGCCGGGTAACCGTGTCAAGCCTAAGTGACCCTATTCCATCACTGAAACGCAGGTCGCAGATACCAACTTTCCTTCAAATGGCACCCCACAAGTGAAAGGAACAAACAGGTAAACAAGAAAGTTGGGATATTTTCAATCTGTAAAAGCCCCAATTTCTGCGAATGAAGGAAAAGGGGTAAGCATCCAAGTAGTTCTGAAAACAATTCTATTTGTAACATGGCTCTCAGTGTGTCGAACCATGCTACAGCCGCCTGCGTACAATTGAATTGCACGCTACACCGTGCAGTACAATTGTACTGCACGGTCTGCCTTCGCTGCTCTCTTGTCGGAGTCTACTGCGAGGCTGCTGACAGCCAGCAGAACTGACTGCAATGATAAAGAATTTCTTCCCCTTATATACTTTCTTCCGAAAGAAATATGCAAATTAGGTTGAAATAATAGTATATACATAAACGACTGAAATTTGAAGCCAAATGTCAGTCTTTAAAGACATGACATATAGAAGAAATGTCTTCTATTTTTGTCGGCCATATTACAAGCCAGTTGTAGCACTGCTTGCTGTGCTCACAGAAATTTGTGAGCTCACTTGCAGAGCGAAGCCCTCAATGAAAGGCACTCGTGCGCGCCTTCACTCGGAGCTTCGCCTGCTAGTGTGCATACAAATCTCTGAGAGCACTGCTGGCAGTCCTACAACTCACACTTGTACAATCCCAGTACTTAATAACTTAATACATACCTTTGGATCATAAAATTCTATCACTTTTCCAGTCATCAAATCTAAATTCCCAAGAGCAGCCTGCCTTGCAGTAGCTGAATCAAGAATCCTAAAAATACGAAAAAAGCTGTCTTTCTGAGTGTTGGTATCACTTTACATAAATTTGACCCTACATGCTTCAATTCTTTATGAGAATAGTTAAATCTTTACAAATACGTTACACAGTTCCTAACTCCTCGGTACAAAAAAAATTTTCCCTGGCAGCAGGCGCACATCCCAAGGGGATCCATGACTTTTCAGCCTGATAACTAAGCCTATGACGCATTTTGTCACTCTTGTATCCTTCCACAACCTTCACTTCGCAAAATTTCAGACGGGTCAATTTGGGAAGGCATGTTTCCATTGTCATCACCACTGTAAAAATTTAAATATTGGCAGTTTTGAAATGCTATCAACTGGAGTACCCAAGTGCACATAAATCAGGATTTCTACAGAACTTTTCTTTGAACCTCTGAAGAGGAGTGCGGCACGGATCTACAACAATTGCCCCCGTCAGTAGACCCCACGTCACTTGCCTCTCCGCGTGACATATCCTCAACGACCATTGGCCTCCAAATAGTGTTTGTCAGTATTCTTATGCTTTGTTTTCAGACTGTACCTATTTGAATAAACATGAAAGCTGCGCTATAACAGATGACAGATATGAACTACATCCTGGAAAGTGCCTATACGCAGTGGCAGTGGCAGATACTCAGGGAAATGGAATGTTTTTGCACTATGTATATAAATACAAAGGTAAAAATTCAATTGCTACTATAGAATACACTTTTGTCTGCATTTAAAATTTCTCAAATAACTAAAACCAAAACAAAACATAAAATGTTAATTCTCTATTTGGGGCAACAACTGTCTTTGGGTCAAGTGGCGCTGGAGAGGCAAGTAATGAGGATGCGACTTTCGTGGGAGTAAATAATGGCCGACCGTTAGGAACACTTCCACAGGCCTACCGAGACCACAATATCGTCTAGTGTTAACTCTGGAGGGAGAGGATTGAGAGTTGTCTGCATCTGTGATATCGGATCAAATACAATCTGATAGAGAAAAACCAGTTCTGATTGTACAAATTGATCTACATAGTCAGGTGGGACAGTTAGATCCTTCATGCCCAAATAGCTGCCAGGTCTTGGCAATATCTGAAACTCAAATAAACACACAAAAATTAAGAAACAACAGTGCAAGGATAATGTATGTATATATTAGACAGTCGTAAAAATTTAAACATTGGCATTTTTGAAATGCTAACCTGCAATAGTGCGAAATCGGGGACACTGCAATGCAAATAGAGTTAGTCCAAATTATCAATTTCTCAATTTCAATGTTCTTTGGTTTTTTCTCGCAAGTAGTCCCATTAGTAATCACAGCATCAGCAAAGTTCATAATCTTTGGGAGTATCGCAAAAGATTGCAGCTTTTAGTCAAAAGTTCAGCTGTTAAGAAATTAAAAGACAGTAAGAACCTATTGCATAAGCATGAAACTGTTTACCTACTGCATTTAGCATTTATTAACACAGAGCTCGTGCAAACAATTTTAAAATCGCAACAACTCAAAAAGGCAAGGGCGCACTTTATGGAGGGGGCGGCGGCCCCCCCCCCCCCCCGAATCCAGCCGTAAGGGAAAAATTTTAGTGTCCGCGCGTACCGCGGACATAACAGTCCAAAACATTTTGCGCCGTCGGTGCGAAATTGAGTTCATTTTTACTTAATTTACCCTTATTTCAGCGTTTTAAACCTTTCAATAGCAACTTTTTGACATAATATTTGGCTTGGTTGGCTCAATTTCGTTCAAATTTTCTCGCCTGAGGCGCTTTTCTAGCTCAATTTCGTTCAATTTTTCGACTTCGGCGCTTTAATGGCATAATTTCTTTAAATTTGTTGCGTTCCAAACGCATTTCATTTCGCATACGTATACAATATATATATTTTAAATCTTTTAATAAAGGTTGCCATTATACATAGATTGTACATAATTTCAAAATACTATCAACTTTTATTTATAAAAAAATCTTTTTAAAGGTTTCCATTGCGGATTTTTTCATAATTTTAAAATTTTCTCAACCTCTGGGGGCTCCGCCGCCTGGATGAACGGCAATTTCGAAGTCTTGTGCATCTGGCGAAGCAAAGAAATTTTTTGATTACTCGACCCCCCCCCCTTCAAAATCCTTACTTTTTAAAAAACAAATAAATTTTTGAATTTGTTTTTTGTGAATTTTGACTTGTTTTCAAAAATTTTGCCCCCAGACCCCCAAATTTTTTTCGAGGTCTGCCCCCCCTGAAAAAATTTCCTACGTGCGCCACTGGTTCCGACGGTACAGAAAAAATAAAATTCGTAATTCTGCCATTTGCTATTCAGCCATTTAAGGTGGTGATTCCTTTTGGAGACATCAACTTTGAACCGTTATTACTCGTTCATTCCTTGGAGTTAAGAAGCCATTTTTATATCGAAATGGAGCATAACATTTTCTCTTTCTAATGAATACAATGAACCTAACTTTAGTTCTCGGAATTTATTTTACTGCACTTTCAAAGTATTTTAATTTTCCAGATTTTTTGCAGACTAAAGAAAATTTTTCGTGAGACGTCGGCCACGTCACTCTATTCCACTATCAAATAGCTGGGGACCCTTTTTAATTATTGTGAAACCGCTCTTCGTTATGAAGAAATTAAGCTAAAATGTATGCGCAACCTGGATTTTGCCTACTTTTCCCAACTTTGCCCCCCCCCCCCCCCCCCCTCCCCCCCCCCCCCCCCCCCCCCTCTCCCCCTCCCCCTTCCCCCTTTCCCCCCTCTCCTCCCTTTCTCTCCCCCCTTTTCCCTCCCCCCCCTCCCCCCCCCCTCCCCCTTTCCTTTTCCTTTCCTCCCCCCCCTTTCCCTTTTTCTCTCTTCCCCCCCCTCCCCCTCCCCCCCCCCCCCCCCCCCTCTCCTTCCCCCCCTCCCCCCCCCTCCCCTTTCCCCCTCCTCCCCCCCTCCCTTCCCTCCGTCGGTTACCCCTGGGGTTTTTTCCCCCCTTTCTTACTCTCTCCCTTTCTCACGGTGTCCCCCCTTTCCTCCCCCCTTTCCCCCCTCCCCCCGCCCCCCCACCCCCCTCCCCCCCCCCCCCCCCACTCCCTCATCTCTCCTCCCCCCCCCCTTCCCCCCTTTCCGCCTACTTGTTCCGCCCCCCCCTGTCCTATCCCCCCCCCTTTTCGCTTTCCCGTCCGCCCCCCCCCCGGCCACCCCCCCTCACCCCACCCCCCCACCCCCAACCCCCCCCCACCCCACCCACCACACTTCCCGGTTCTTTATTTTCTTCCTCCTACCCCTCTACCCCCACCCCCTCATCTCCACTCCCCCACCTTTCATTTTTTCCTATTCTTCCTTTTTCTTCATTCTCGTCCCCCTTACATTCAGCCTCCAATCCCCGCCCCCCCCTACTTCACCTACACCCCCCCTTTTTTTTACCCGCCCCAACGCTTTTTTTTTCCCCCCCAACACTTTTTCCCCCAATAATAAATCACTACTCTGCTTCTCCCCACTATTGCTCTCGCTCTCCTCTCTCAACCCAACAACACCCCCCCCGCGCCTTTTTTTTGCGCTCCGCGGTGTCTCCACCTTTTTTTTGGGTTCTTCATTTTTCTCCACCTATCCACCCCAACCATTTATATATGCCCCCAATCTCCCCCCCTTTTTGTTACCCCCCCACCTTTTTCTCTCTTTTTTACCCCTTTATATAACCTCCCCCCCCAAAACCCCCCAAACAACCCTTTTTTATCACATCCTCCTTTTTCAACAAATTTATTTATCCCTCCCCCCCCCACCAGCACTATCACTCACCCACCACCACGCCCCCCTCCCCTATGACTGACCCCACCACACACCAGACTCTCCATCCCGCGCCCCCCCCCCTTTTTTTAATACCCCTATAAGAAGGCTGCTCTCGCCCCCTGCATCCCGAAATTTACCGCCCCACCCTCCCCGCCCCCAAACCCCCCCCAACCTCCTCCTACCACCCAACATAAAACCCCCCTTTCCAAAAGGCCCGTGCCTTTCCAATCTAATTTTAACAAAACCTCTAGCCCTTCCAATCTAATTTGAATAAAACCTCTGAGAGCTGAAAATAAAATCTCAGAAAACCTCTCTGCTGTTGTTGTTGTTGTTGTTGTTGTTGTTGAGGTCGGCAGAAGCATCGTGAGCCGCTCAGAGAGTGGCCCGCGCCAATGCCACCACACCCACAGGGTTATCGCAAAGAATATTGAGTGAGGGGGTCGTCTCTCCCAGGTACTTCACCCGGGCCTGAATCATGGCCGGGCAGTCAACGAGCCAGTGGCTGAGTGTTTGCGGTTCCTGGCCGCACTTTCCACACGTGGGATCGAAGCCGGGTTGAATGATGGCCCGGTATGCGGCAAGGCGTCGGCAGTGCCCGGCTCGTAGCTGTGCCAGGAGAATCCGATCGTGGCGCCCCATACCGCCAGTGTGTCTGTCGAAGCCAGACGCGTAGGCCGTAGCAGTTTCCGGCTTGGAAGGGGAGGGTCCTGGATCCGGCGTTTGAGACAGGCGAGAGCAGCAGGATAAGAGATAGACCTGTCCGGCGGGGCCTCGCTCTGCGCAGCCTCTTTCGCGGCGAGGTCCGCCGCTTCGTTGCCGGGGACGTCCACGTGAGCCGGCACCCACTGGAGAGAGATGCAGCAGAAGCTGCTCGCCCGGTCCAGACACTCCATTGTGACTTGGACGTCGGTGTTGGGAGAGGAGGGGCTGGATAGGGCGCTGATGGCGGCCATACTGTCGGAACAGATGACAGTGGGCTCAGCGCTCCCTGCTAAGGCAATGGCGTCGGCCGCCAGGCGAATGGCAAGGAGCTCCATTTCGAAGGAGCTGGTGGTCGCCCGGCCCCGTTGTTGATACGATTCGAGGATAGTAGGGTGCTCCGGGTCACCTGACGTCAGGACGGCCGCGCCGCCCCCGTCGTCCGTTCCGCTGGTCGCCGAACCGTCCGTGTAGATAATTCGACTGCAGTTGGCATGACGTATGCGGATCGTGTCGACGGCGCTCGAGCGGAGTTCCTCCGCCGTGGACTTCTTATCGGTAGGCCTGACCAGAGCCAGATGGCAAGACCAGCTCCGTTCGATCTTCCAGGGGCAAACCACCGGCAGACGAAGTTCCTGACGGGTCGGACCTACCAGTTCCGGAATGCTGGCGCAGATCGAGCTGCCCCTTTCGCGGAGGCTGCTTCTGACCTTAGTCCGGTGTCGCACGTTGGACTCAATAGCCGACCGACGCGGGTTGTTGGGCGGGACTCTGAGAGATTTTTCGTACCCTTTCGCAATGAGGCGGCTGGAGATGACGGCGTAGGAGGGGGTGCCGGCCTCAAGCCGGAGGGCTTCCACCGGCGTGGTCTGCAGCATACCAGTGATCAGCCTGAGTGCCCGGTTTTGGCACCGTTCGATTCTGCCCATGTTGGTTGTGGACGTCCACGGTTGCCAGGCAGGAGCACAGTGGCCGAAGACGCTGCGGCAGAGGGCGATGTAGGTAGTGCGGAGATCTTCTTTCCGCCAACCCCACTTGGAGTTGCCCACGACCGCCAGGATTCGTAGTTTAGAAGCCACAGCTTTGCAGATCTTGTCGACATGCGTACCAAACGACAGCGTCCTGTCGTAAGTGACACCCAGTATCACTGGATTGGCGTTGAAACTCAGGTCTTGGCCGTTGATGCGTAAGGCGGGCTGCCATCCAGCCTCTCCAGGGTCAGTAGAGAAGAAGCTTGCCTGACACTTGTCTGCATTGAGTGGGAGTTTCAGCTCACCGCTGATGGTGGCGATGACATCACAAGCCTGTTGCACCCTGCTGGCTGCAGTCTCCTTCACCGGGTGGCTGGACCAGACCGCTTGATCGTCCGCATAGCTGCCAAAAGAGACCGAGGCTGGCATTGCCGAGCTGATCTTGTTGACGTAGAGGGCGAATAGTAGCGGAGATAGGACTGCCCCCTGTGGTAGACCTTGGCTTAGCTGGCGGTAGCGGCTGGTGGTGCCATCCAGCCTGACGCAAGCTTGTCGGTTCCGGAGGAATCCGTTGCACCACGCCACAAATCGGAAAGGGACGCCCATCTGAATAAGTTCGTCCATAAGTTTGACTTTCCAGACCTTGTCGTAGGCCTTCCTGTAGTCGAAGGTGGCCATGACCGTGCGTTGCATAGGTCGAGCTTGGAACGCGTCGCTGATGTTCTGTGAGAGTCGTACAGTGGCGTCTTCACATCCTCTGAGTTTGCGGAAGCCAGCTTGCTCGTTGCATAGCCACCCGTTCTTCTCAGCCAGATAGTACAGCCTGTTGTACACCATCCGCTCCATCGTTTTAGCCAGGCATGACGTCAGGCTGACCGGACGATAGGACTCCAGATCCGCTGCGGCTTTGCCTTTCTTTAGAAGCGGGATGATGATGGCGTTGCGCCATGCTTGCGGCTGAATCCCAGCTCCCATGATTCGTTGAAGCAGTTCAGCAGGTATTGTTTTGCCGCAGGACCGAAGTTCTGAATGAGTCTGGGTGCGATGGAGTCAGGGCCGGCAGCTGATGTACTTCTCATCTGGCCGATCGCCAGTTCGAGCTCATCCAAGCCGAATTCGGAGCAGGATTCGTCCAGAGGTTGGCTGCGGGCGGCGGAGATATTGCGGCGAAATTGTTTCTCAGCCAGTTTGTCTTCTTTGCTGAGCTGCAGCCTGTTCACACTAGTGAAGTGTTTGGTGAAGCATTCCGCCTTCGCCATGCCTCCAGATATGACTCTTCCTCTGACGACGATGTCCTCATTCCGGGGACCGGCGGTCGGGGAGGTGTTGAGCGACTTGACCAGCTTCCAGGCCTTTCCAGTATCCTGATTCATCGAGCTGTCCTCTAAGAATTCTCGCCATTTATTATCCTTTGCCTCGTTTATTAGTTGCCGCACCTCTACGCACTTCTCCACCCATTCTTTCCTTTTGGTGGATATTTGGCGGCGGAGTGCATTTCTCTCCTTAATTTTGGCTCTCAGATCCGGTGTGAGCCAGGGCTTGGCGCTGCTCCTCCTGTAGGCCGTACCGATATACTCATGGGCGTTCGACAAGACGGCGTCGGAGAACTTGGCTACCGCAACAGACAAGGCATGAGCGCGTTCTTCTCTTGAAAGATCTTTCTGGATCTGCGGCAGAGCAGCTACATCGCGGTCCAGCCCTTCCGTGAAGCCTGGGAGGTCCGCTGAGGACCAGTTCCACCCTTTGGTCGCCTTGTTGTTTCTGCTGTCCTTGAGGGTCTTCAGTCCCGTATGCACCTCCATTAGGATTGGCACATGATCTGAACCCAGGCAGTCGAGGGTAGACCAAAGGACTTTGTCCGCCCAGCTGCTGCGCACAAAGCTGACGTCAGGTGAGCTGAGGCCCCCCGTGCCTCTGTTGACGTGGGTTGGAGATCCATCGTTGACGCAGACCATGTTGCTGTCCATCATCCATTCCTCCAGCTGGTCGCCCCTGCTGTCAGGGGTCTGAGCTTCGTCCCATAGGAGGGAGTGACCGTTGAGGTCTCCGGCCACAATGTGTGGGTTGTTGAGGTTGAGGGAGTCGCAGTCCAAGGTGTCGCTGCGATCCTCCCCCCTCTCTGCGGCGGATCGGGGGGCAATAGCAGTTGACTATGGCGATGTTGCTGTTTTTGGCCGTGTGGACCCTGATAGCCAGAGTCTCCAGAATGTCGTCACCCGTGCTGATCCTCTGCGGAGCCCGGGAGAAGGGGACATCTTCCTTCACCAGAGTGACCAGCCCTCCTCCCTTGATCACGGATCCGTCCGCTTTGGGTGGCCTGTCTTGGCGGACGACGCTGTAGCCGCTGAGTTTGGGGTTGGAATGCTTCGAGGAGAGTTTCGATTCTTGTATGAGTGCAACGTCCACGGAGTACTTTTTTAGGCACTCTTCCAGCTCCACCGGTTTTCGTTCTCAAATCGTCCATTCCACTGCAGAATCCTAAGGGTGTCGCGGGTTGCGAAGTCCGACCTTCGCTGCTGAGTTGTGCCCGGTGGCTGAACTGCCGGGCCCGTACTGGCCGGTCTCTGGGCAGCCCGTTTGGCACAGGCGTCGCACGTCCATGCGTTGTTGGCAATCAGATTGTCTAACTCCAGCCTCGGTAGGCCAGCGCAGCGGTTATGGAATTTCTTCCCGCAGTCCTTGCAGCCTAGTCGGCTGCCCGCGCTGAGTCGCCCCCTACACGCGGGACAGATGGCGCGTGGTGCACTGTTGTTGGCGTCTTTCGCTGTTCTGAGAGGGGGCAGGCCGGCTAGCGTAGGAGGTGGGCCGCGCCTGACGGGACGCCCTAGATCTTCCAGGCAGGCGTCGCACTCCCAAGCCGTGTTGGATTGTTGCGCTCGTGTCAGACCACTGCACTTGGTGGCCCGATGGCACACACTGCTGCACTGCTGGGTGGCGCACCGCGAGGTTGAGATCCCCTTCTGATTTTAGTGCCGCATGCGGCACAGCTGACGACCACATTGGTTGGGGGTGTACGCGGCGGCCGGCGGGGAAGTGTGTGGCGGCTGGCTTGGGGAGTGTTCGGCGACAGGCTTAGGGGGTGGCATTGGACAGATCAGGGGTATAGGCCGTGAGCCGCACGGGAGTTTCGGCATTGGTGGCAGCGGGAATTTGCCGAGTGGCCAGCCGGCCGTTTCGCAGGCAGGGCACACCCACGCCGCCACCTCGTCCGCCGACAAGGTAGCAATCTCCTCTCTGGTCATGTTCGAGCACGTTGGTGGCACCAACCGGGTTTACGTCTAGGTTCCGTTTCGGCGTGGTGTTGACGAATTGGAGCATCTGATGGACCAGCCCGCAACATGGCCCCCGCAGACAGTGCAGGGGTAGGTGGTACGCGGGCCCGGATTCAGCTCCACGTCTCCGGCCATGATGAGGAATAACCAGGGGTCGTAGGCCGGATTAAGGCCCCTGGTAATCAAAAACACGAATGAAGCGACGAGAGAGAGACGACCCCCAGCACCCGGTCTTCGTGACCGTGGGCGGGTTGCCGTGGTAAGGGACGGATTCGCAGCCCTCTTTGGGGAGGGCCCACCTGGGCGTCGCGTTGAGACTCCATCCGTGACAGGGCTGCTGCTGTTGCTAATTAAACTAATCCAACTATTTTTGTGATGCCCCAGCTTATAAAATCTTGAGCTACGGGAAAGTGGAGATTTACAGAAAACTTCGTTTGGCGTTCCGACCCCCAAGAAATAACATAAAAACAGTGAAAAAATATAAATAAAACAACACCTTATGAGAACCAAATGGAATGAGATCAGAGTCTTCAGTGATAATAAAATCCGCCAAACCAGCCTGCTCCAGATAGCAAAGTTGAGCATCAGATTCATAGGGAGATACAATACAGTCCACACCGTCCAGTTCACGACATGCCTAAAATAAATCGCAGTGACAGCAAAGTATGTACGTAGAAAATTGCAGAAATTACAGGTATATCTTTACGACTTTCATGTGGTGCCTTTGCAAGGTTCAAGGATTCCAGCTTTGGGGTGGCAAAACGAAATTCTCAGCTGATTTCATTGCAAACCCAATGATTCAAGAAAAACTGCTAGGACCTTCGGTCATAAGTTAATTTAAACACTGTGTAATGTGCATGTTTTCGCTGAATTCCTTTGGGTTTAGCTATAATTTGCCTTACAATGCAAGTAATAAAAATGCTCCTCCGGAGAATTAGCAGTTAACATAGGTGGTAATGGCGAGATTGCAAAATCAAAGGAGTACTCGTCTTAGGGGGGGGGTCGCCGGGTACCAAATTTTATAGTCACCGATTTCGCTCATTTTTGAGTGTGATGCCCCCATATATGTGTCCAAAAATAAGACAAATTTTTAGAGTCCCGGGTCAATCCAGTTAAGAGATATTGCAGTTCAAATCCCAACAATTTAGTATTTACGCCACATGCCTCGCTAAGGGCCTCGAAGACGTGTACACATAGGATGACAAAAGACTACGGTATGGTCAATACATCAAATTGGGCATTTATTTAGACGTATCTTGGGCTATTTATTGCTGTGCAAATGACAATGATACACCAAGCAACGAGCGAGAAACGGCGTTTGAACGATTTGATCAAGCTCCTTTCGACTGTAATTTACTTCAAACTTTAATGCGCTTTAACTTTCTCATACTGTTTTGTAGAGACTAGGTACAAGAAGATAAAATGTTCAGGACATCGAGAGCTTCAATTTGATATAAAATTTTATTATTATTATTATTATTATTATATTAAAATTAGTTTAAAAATTTGAAAATTTGCCATTTTTTGACCATAGGCTTCCGTCATCGCACTGAGGCATGCGTCCACAGTTAAACACCAGCAATTGCAGTGAAACACACGCACACAATCTTCCTTTCATATGTGCAAATTGGCACACCGAATTGAGTTGGAATAGCTCGGCTTTCATCCGATTTATGGACCATTATATTCAAAAAATTGAGAAAATGACGTATTTTGAGACAAAACGACAACGCGGTAACCAAAACTGTGAACTACTCACAAGTAGCAGCATGGATTTTGCGCATGGAAATTGAACCTCTATTTGTATATCGTGTTAATATCTATACGTGAAATCTATGTAGTAAACGGTTAGTTCAAGCCACGACGAAACATTTCTTTGGTGACGTTTTTGTAAGTCAAATTTGTGCAAAACCCGACTTCACCCAACTTTGAAAATTTCTAGAAATTCGCTGAGCTAACGCAAAAACACCTCATATAGATATTAACACGCTACCTAGTCCAGATTAACATATTGGCAAGTTATAGCTCTTTTGCTCTTGCATATCGCTCAAACTTTTGGTTACCGCGAAATTTTCCTAACTTTTTCGTTTTCCTATGTTCAACACATGTCGGGGTCACCTTTGGAGGACTATTGTGAATGACAGGGAAAGTTTTGCAACAAACGCAACCGTCTTGTTTTGGGGACCTATGGGGACTACAAAATATGTGAAAATGAAAAAAAGATTGGAGATGGTTTTTGGCTGGGGGCAAAGTCGGCCAAAACGCTAAACTGGCCAAAAAGTATGCTTCAATGTCACCTAAGTCAGACTGGGCTATATATGGGGCAATACTGCCTATATGGTTGAACAGGACACATATCAGGGTCGTTCAATTGCTATATGATTTTCCTGCCGGGCGCGTAATTTTTGGGTACTGGCCTGCCAAAGTTGGTGAATTTTGGGTCCAACATTGAACTTAGTTTTTTCGCTCATTTTGCGACCCGGAAGGATTAAATCTTGCATGCAAAGGTTTTTGCGGACGCAGAATCGATTCCTGCTATCAATTTTGCTGCCCGACTGACCCAAGTTGCTGGGCTGGTTCCACCGTGCCGTCTGGAGGGTCATGTCGGCAACCGCTACCTGGAGGCCCATACTAGGCTCTACTTGGCCTCTCAAAGCTTTGCCCATAGGGGTTTTTTGGTGCGCCCAGCTCATTCCCTGTGTCCGTTTGCCGTCCGACTCATCCATCTTGCTGGGCTGGTTCCACTTTGCCGTCTGGAGGGTCATGTCGGCAACCGTTTCCTGGAGGTAGGCCCTACTTGGCCTCTCATAACTTTCTCTATAGGGGTTTTCTGGTGCGCCCAGCTCATTTCCGGTGTCGGTTTTGCTGTACAACGCACCCATTTTTCTGGGCTGGCTCCACTTGACCGTCTGAGGGGTCAGGTCGGTAAGGGTTCAGGTGGTCCAAATTAAAATTTTTCAAAAGTGGTCAAATTTGTTAGCAAATGAAAGCCCTAAGTGAGCTGAGCAACTTTTGTCATAGAACTGCGTACCCAAAGTGGCTGTTGAGTGCTATGGTGGGGTGGGGTGGGGACTTAGGCGATTTCGGGTCAAAAATAAAATTTTTCAAAAGTGATCAAATTTGGTATCAAATGAAAGCCCTTGGGACGAATGCCGCTCCATTTATTGCTAACTTAGTATTATTTAATTATGAATTTACTTATATTATGAGTAAACTTAAGAAAGGCGAATTTGAAACAGTTTCTAAGCTAAAATATATTTATAGATATATTGACGACATAACATCGGTAAATGATGACCAAACATTGGACTCAAACTATGTTAACATGTACCCCAACTCGCTTACTCTAAACAAAGTTAATATAGATCCTAGCAATGCCGACGTTTTAGATATCAATATATCTATAACTAACAATAAATTTGTTACAGCTGTATATGATAAAAGAGATAATTTTGCATTTAACACTCTAATGTTACCAGATGCTAGGAGTAACATTAGCAGATGTTGTCTGTATAACGTAATTAATGGTGAAATTAATAGATATGGCAGAATATGTAACGTTTTGGAAAATTTTGTCGTGAAAACAAGAAAACTGGTAACTTTAGCAATCAGTAAATTGTATGATGGAGATCTTGTGAAACATGCTATTATGAGAACTATTAAAAAACAAAAATTTGATGTTAAATATAAGTGCTCCGTGTCGGATATTTGTAGTAAAGTGTATGTTTAGCACAACTACTAAAAAACGCACGGATGAATGGGACCGCAGGGCAGAAACGACGTTCATAATATTCGAGAATTTTTCCAAAACTTTAAAAGCTGCAACTGTTACATCGGTACGCCACTGATGAAGCCCACCGAGTATCAGTATCAGTCTGGCAGAGCGGTCAGCAAATGTGCCACCTAATAGCGTGTGAATGTCCATGTCATAATATGGTTCACTTATAAGTTTGCATGACCTTATGTTTTTTCTGTTTTATACACGGGTAGGGATGGGTCTTCACCTTTGACTTGTTATGGTTTTACTTTTATTTTATATTTTAATTTATTTATTCAGGTTTTCGTTGGTTGATTTCTTTACGGAGGTCACTATGCTTTTGGTGAAATATCGTTGGGTATGGTTTATCGTTATGGCTTTGGTTAATACAGGGGATGAACTGGCTGCGAATGTACCTCCTGCCGTTCCTCCCTCGCCTTGTATACCTTCTTCTGGAACTTTCAAAAGGAATACTAGTATGTGGGATATTTTCTTTTCTGTTCTTTTTTTTCTTCTCTAAGTGAGCTGGGCAACTTTTGTCATAGAATTATATGGTTAAAGTGGCTGTAGAGTGCTGTGGTGGGGTGGGGACTTGGCAATTTTGGGTTTAGTTTTAGTTTAGTTTAGTTTATTGCCAGCACAATCCATTTCTTTACGGCAAGAATCAAAAGCAATTACGACAATGTAGTGCAGCAATGATAAGGTCGAGAGAGCCATTATCTGGCTACTAATGCTCGGCCTTTAAGAAACCGCTGAAAACAAACATCTTGCAAATTTCTTTTAAAAGTATCGGAATTTAGACTGTTGATAACAGAATTTGGGAGTGAGTTCCAAATTGGAACAACACGTAAAGTAAAAAAGTTTTTTCTTACATCCAAACGGCATCTTTTGTAAAAAAGTTTCATATTATGACCCCTTACCATACAATCTGTATGAAAAGCGAAAAAGATATCTGAAAACATATCTAACTCATTATTAAGTAACTTAAAAACGAGAGTAAGGTCTTTTACAATTCTGCGTTCTTCCAAGCTGGTCATATGTAGCCTTTCCAGTCTAGCCGGATAAGGAACGGCAGACATCCCCGGTAACATTTTTGTAAATTTTCGTTGGACATTTTCTATTAAGTCAATGTCTTCTAAGTAATGCGGATTCCAAATTTCAGATGCATACTCTAACTTCGGACGAACATATGTGTTGAAAACTTTGATCAAAAACTTAGGTTCCCTGGAAACAAAACTTTTAAATATTAAATTTACGAGACGATTTCCATCGGCAGCTAGCTTTGAGCAATGAATGTGGCTTTTTAAATCGCAAGTCACAGTCACACCTAAATCTTTAATGCTATTTACTTTACTTAGCGGTTCATTGTTAAGAAAATATGGAGTGCAAGGATTTTGCCTTCCAATATGTAACACAGAACATTTTTGAACAGCTACTTGTAGTTGCATAGCTTGGAACCAGGATTCTATCTGTGTTAAATCATGTTGCAAATATTGGGTACTAAAATCTTTAGGGAAGCTAAGATAAAGTTTAGAATCATCTGCAAATAATTTCAGAGAGCTATAATTTACCACTTCTGCTAGATCGTTTATGTATATCAGAAAAAGAATAGGACCTAAAATACTTCCTTGAGGTACTCCAGAAGTGACATTTCTACAATTAGATCTATAAGATCCGATCTGCACAAACTGTTTTCTTTCTGTAAGATAGTTTTCCAACCATACTGAAAAAGTATTTGGAATACCCAACGACCTAACTTTAGTTAACAGTTTCAAATGAGACACACTGTCAAAGGCTTTAGCTATGTCCATATACACAACATCTACAAATTTTCCTTCGTCCACGCTTCTGGTCCAATCTTCAAAACAATCTAATAATTGCACAACGGTTGAACGTCCACTCATAAAACCGAATTGATTAGTAGATATAAATTGATTTAGTTTCAGGAAGGATTTTAAGCAATCGCATAATATTGCTTCCATGCTAGTTTTTTTTGGTCAAAAATAGCGTCGTTTGCAGAAATGAACAATAGTTTTGACGACGCCAAAATAAAAATGACGACAGAATGACCAAGCCAAAATGTGGAAGTAGGCTACTTCAAGTAGCACTCAAATTTAACAAGAATGCAAAGTTTCTATTATGTTTTAACAGTGATTTTTCAAAAAATTCTCAAATTCCCGCTCTATATATATTGTCTTAGTGATGTTAAGCTTCGACGATGTTTGAACAGTCAATCAGTTATCTATTACGATGCCACAGGCTACGAGCCTTTATGCTACATACTTCAATTGCATTTTTGATGCAAGTTTCTCATACCAATTTCGCTGAATGAATATTTTCTTTAAAAACTTTCGCTTCGGATTATCTCAGCTAGATTGGAATGAGAGCTTATATACGTATGTACCAGGATAGCATGTTTAAGAACGTTTATTGCATAAATGTTGTAACTACTAGGGATGGATCTGGACGGCAGCCCTGTCGTTGATATTTGAAGGTATATATATGTATAAGTAAAAGCGAACAGGAAAAACAGAAAAAGGCATGTTAACAAAAATTCGTGAGCGTTTACATATATACGTATATTTCCAACGTTTTTACCAGATTTTTGGATAGAAAAAGCTTAAAATGTCGTGCGAGTTTAGCAAAAATTCTTATTTTCCCTTCAAAAAGGGTAAACTTTTAAAAATTTTCTTGTTTCTGCAAAATGAAAAGAATTAAAGAATTAAAGGACGATTTCATCTAAAAAGGAAAAAATTTCTTCAACTTCTGGGGGGCCCCGCCCCCCAGACCCCCCCACATTGTATCGGGTTGTTCTCGTCATTGTCTGGCTTTTTCCTAGGCAAAAATTTCTGGGGGGGGGAAGTCTGGGGGGGTCCCCCCCAGGTCTGGGGGGGGGCTCGGATTTCTGGGGGGGGGGAGAAAAATTTTTGAAAAAATGCCTAAAAATAGCTATTTTTTGCTGCTGAGCTAAAAAAATTAACTATTTTTAACTTAAATTTAAGCTTAAAATGGCTAAAAAATGCTTAAAAATGGGTAAAAATTTGCCCTCAAAACCCTATTTTTCCGGGCACTTTAGGGTGGGGGGGGGGAGTTCTGGGGGGGAAGGCCCGAATCCTGGGGGGGGGGGGGCGATTCAGGGGGGGCGACCCAAGTCTGGGGGGGACGGATTTCTGGGGGGGGGCACCCCCCCCCCCCTGTAGGAAAAAGCCAGATTGTTAATGCTCAAAGACATGATACATACATATATAGACACCAGATGTTTGTATTATATATATATATATATATATATATATATATATATATATATATATATATATATATATATATATATATATGAGTACGTAAGTTAGAATATATATTTGCGGGACAATGCGAAATATGAAGCAACACACGCAAACAAGGTAAAATTCAACCAAAATTACGAATATAGCCTAATATCAAAACAAAACTGCATTTCTGCAAAACTTTATTTTTGACGTTGGACAAATAAAAATGACGCTCAGAAAATAAAAATGACGAAAATTTGATGAAATCCGATTTTGAAAAAAACGCTGCTTCCATGAACTTACTACAAGCACACAAAAGACTTATCGGACGATAATTTTTTGCTTGTGCGCGATTTCCTTTTTTAAAAACGGGAGTAATTTTTGCAATTTTCCATTCAGTCGGTATTTTTCCTGTAATATAGGACACTCTGTAAATTTTGGCTAATGGTTTACAAATGGAAATAGCAATATTTTTAAGAAAAAAATGAGGTATCCCATCGCAACCAAAGCTTTTCTTGCTTTTGCTTTTACGAATGTATTCATAAACTGATTGTTCCGAGAAATTTGGCTCCGAAAGGGAATTTTTGGCATTTTGGAACCAATATTTAGCAACTTTCCATTATCAGTAACAAATACAGATGCAAAATAATCGTTTAGAATTTCTGCTTTTTGATTATCGTCTGTTGTAATTTCAGCATTTACGGTTTCCAAACAAGGTATATCTACTCTGCACTGCATTTTTGATTTAAGAAAATTCCAAAACACTAAATTATTGTTTGAATTTAAAATGCTTTGCTCTCTATGCAAAACATCAGTTCGGCGGCATTTTTTGGTAAGCTTGCAGCAATGCTTCCACCGTTTCCGATTTTGGTCCGTTTGTAAGTTTCTATATAATTTGTGCGCTCTTTGCTGCTTACGGAATGCTGTACGTGTTGCAACTGACCAGAGCTTAACAGAACCTGAGTCACGTATAGGAGACCATGGAACATAAAGAGCTATAGCTGCTTCAACTATTTCTTTAAATCGTAGCCAAAAATCATCAACTGTGGAGCATGTGCTGAAAATTATTGACCAGTCTACCGACAGCAGTATTGCATTAATAGCACTGTAGTTTGCTTTACGAAAGTTTCTCTTATAACAAACTTCTTTCGAATCATCAATTCCAAACCCACTTAAAAGAGCCGTGACAGAAAAATCGTCTGAGTTACAAAATAAGGGTAAAATAAGGGTAAAAATAAGGGTAAAAAATAAGTTTTCAAAAGTGGCCAAATTTGATATTTAAATGAAAGCCCTGAGCGAGCTGAGCAACATTTGTCATAGAACTGCATGCTCAAAGTGGCTGTAGAGTGCTGTGGTGAGGTGAGGTGAGGTGGGGACTTGGCAATTTTGGGTGAAAAATAAAAGTTCAAAAGTGGCCAAATACCAAATGAAAGCCCTAAGTGAGCTGAGCAAGTTTTGTCATAGAATTGTATGGTTAAAGTGGCTGTAGAGTGCTGTGGTGGGGTGGGGTGGGGACTTGGCAATTTTGGGTAAAAAATAAGTTTTCAAAAGTGGCCAAATTTGGTATTTAAATGAAAGCCCTGAGCGAGCTGAGCAACATTCGTCATAGAACTGCATGCTCAAAGTGGCTGTAGAGTGCTGTGGTGAGGTGAGGTGAGGTGGGGACTTGGCAATTTTGGAAGAAAAATAAAAGTTTTCAAAAGCGGCCAAATTTGGTACCAAATGAAAGCCCAAGTTAGCTGAGCAAATTTTGTCATAGAACTGCATGCTCTAAGCCAAAGTGGCTGTTGAGTGCTGTGCTGTGGTGGGATGGGGTGGGGACGTAGGCGATTTTGGGTCAAATATGAAATTTTCCAAAAGTGGTCAAAATAATGTCTGCTTGCGCATGGTGTTCGGAAATATATTATGTTGGTTCTTTTTTGCGCATACATATGTAAAAGAATGGAAAACAAGAACCAAAAATGCTCCTTCGTCCCATGTAAAATACATATGAGTACTCTCAGACAGGTTGTACAAACACGGAAACTAGCCTGTAAAATGCATATGAGTGGCGTTGAGGTTGTAAATTAAGGAAAACAAGTTGCAACCGCTTAACATATGAGCCTGTCCTACAACGAGGCTCATATTGGCGTCACAGTGCAGCCTCGTTAAAGATCATCAGATCGTCATATTAAAGAAAAAAACGAATGGATAGACACAACATGTTAACATTTTGTGGCCTGAAAGAAATGGACTGAACGAAGTGAACTGCGACACCTAAGTTGATAGTATAGTACACCTTCTGTATTCTCGGAACACTATGACACACTACTCTCACATACGTAATGCTTTCCCCACTTGACTCTGAGTCAGAGCGCAGAGTGGCATGCCGTATAATGCGTATGCACAGTACAATGTCTTAGCGACAATATTGTGTGAAGGACAATTTTGTAATGAAAAGCTTTACGTGCTATTTATATGAAGGTTAAATATCGACAAATTATATTATGACATACGCCAATATGTAGGACGTTTTGTCCTGTGTCCTCGTTGTAGGACAGGCTCATATTATGTTCAGCCGTTGCAACTTGTTTTCCTTAATTTACAACCTCAACGCCACTCATATGCATTTTACAGGCTAGTTTCCGTGTTTGTACAACCAGCCTGAGAGTACTCATATGTATTTTACATGCGACGAAGGAGCATTTTTGGTTCTTGTTTTAATTAAGTAAGTATTAAGTATTACGATTACAAGTCCATCTGCGCTGCCCAACTTAATGCGGCCGCCAGTGGCGGAAACTGGCAGTATGACCACTGTCTCCACCCTGCCTGAATTTCTTGTGCCTACATCTAAAGAGTACGCAAAAACTCGTCAAACCGTAGATCAATGGTACCACTAGCGTAGCCAGAAAACATTTTCGGGGGCGGACACAAAAATTTGTCGGGGGGACACAAAAATTTGTCGGGGGCCTGGGGGCCGTCGCCCCTAAAGCTGAGAAATTTTTCTATTTTCTGACCTTCGTGGCATTTCTACAAAGCATTCTTTGAAATTAATAATACTTAAGGCAGCAGTACGTTTTGATGCACCCAAATGATGTAGAAGCCGGTCAAAGTACACCAAATAGGTACTCATTGTTTGCTACGAAATACGTATATATTGTGATAGTACGACTACTCGAAAGAAAGATGTTATGACCAGAAACAAATTTAAGATCAATCAAACAGATGATGTGCATAAAATCAAGTATAAATGCTAAACTCAGGGTATTTATTTGCACCCGCGAAATTGCTTCCTCCCCCCTCTCAAATCGCTTGAGTACTTTTTTTCCTTTTCCTCTCTCCAAGCAACATACGCCAAAAATATGTATATACCAATTATTGGCTTCTATTTTGCAATACAATCTCCGCCCGGAAAAATCCCAAAAATACCATGCTTGCACCTTAAGCACATTCAGCTTCACTTCCAAAGTGATATCGACAGCCTGTTTAAAACATTCTCTGGCGTCAGCAGTCCTTCCTTCAGCCATCAACTGTGCACCCTTTTCTCGCATCAATCGCCGACGTCTAAAACATGCTAAACTACAAAACAGTTTATGCATTTATGGACAGCTTATATTTAAAGAATAATTTCACAAATGATTGTGTCGACTACAACTGGCTTATTCCTAGTAGGGGGTGGGGGGGGGGCTGCCCCCCCATTCGAGGAGCCCCCAACCCCCGAAAAGACCCCCTTAAATCCCGACCTCCCCCCCATAAGCCCAAAAATTGCCAAGTTTTACCATTTTTACCCTAAATTTTCAAAATATTTTCCGGCTTCGCCGGATTTTTAACTAAATGTTTGCTATTTTAGCTTAAAAAACACCTAAAATCAGTATTTTTTAGCGATTTTTAGCAGTTTGTACACAGAAACCCACAAAACTTCGAAAAAATTTTCTAAAAATATGCCCCCCATTTTGGGTGAGCCCCCCCATCGATGGGGGCCCCCCGTGAAGCCCCCCCCCCCCCATAAAAAATTGCCAAGGGATAAGCCAGTACAACCATACTACTACAACCATAATGATGGTTTACCGCCATATCCTAGATGTCTGATCGTCACCTGTCATCGTCCAACGAAATATATACCTAAGTTGCTAACCCCTCCCCCAAACTGTCTAGACAAACAACTACCTCGCAAATGAATAATCTATCATTAATTATTAATAATAATTCAAAATTTGTTATTATTGATCAATCAATATGCGACAAACGCACGTGAAGAGAAAGAGAAGAAACAAGCAAGAGAAGCGACAAGCCCGCGAATATTGGTTGGTCGGCGAAGCTGTGTTCATATCACTTCGCCCACAACCTAGTCCGCCTGTGTTTTAGAACCTAGATCCGATATGTTTTAGAACCTAGATCCGATATTAACAGTTTTCAAACCTAGTCGTCTCTTGATTTTGTATGATAGATATGGGAGTTCAGCTAATGGTCCCGTGGTGTAGTGGTTAGCATGTCTGACTCTAGAGCAGAAGGGCCGTGGTTCGATCCCCGGCGGGACCAATTCTTTACTTTCAATGGTGAGTGAAAAGCTGAATCTCCCTCTTCCCTTCTCTCTTCTAGGTCCTGGTTTCGTGGGTACGAGGGTGCCTGACGCCTCCCGCCTTGTTTCTTCCTGATCCGCCAGCCCTGGTAAAAGCGCTACAGAAACAACGTATTATATATGATGGTACAATGGAATGCACTTATTTCGCGCCGCAGGCGCGAAAATTTTTTGAAAAATGGGCGTTTTCCACATGGCATGGAAAAAATTCCTGGGTCCACAATTTCGGAGGAGACTTCCCCCATACCCCCTGGCTACGCGCCTGCGCAGGGGTCTGGGGGGGGCAGCCCCCCAAAAGTTGAAGACAATTTTTAATTTCGGCGTAAGTTTGCACTTAAAAATTTTGATTTCTTTTGCTTGAACAGTTAAGAAGATTTTAGTTTGCTATGTCAAGTCAAAATACGTAGAAACCAAAACAAAACATTATGAATGTAGGATCGAAGAAGTAAATAGGGTCTGGGGGAGGCAGCCCCAAGAAGAAGCCAGCGACCAAACTACAGCAAATTGTCTCAAGAAATTAATTTAGACCACCTTGAAATTCTAACTAAGAAACTTTTCGGCACCGTATTTCTAAGCTCGCTTGCTTAAATGCGTAGAATTTAAGCAAAAAATCGTACATCCAGCGGGAATTGTGGGTGGGTGAGGAGCCTCACAAAAGTAAAAGGGTTTTTTAAAGCAGGACCTCTTGGATAAATTTTCAGTATAATTTTCGGTAATCGTAATTATTGGTAGTTCGCCTTTTAGGGTAAAATGTTCAGTTTTTCTGAAAATAAAATTTAAAATAAAAAAGTTTAAGGAAAGGCGTATTGCTACAAAACAAACAATATATACCATGTACAAACCATGAGTGAAAAAACTGACAAACCGGTCTAAACAAAATCACAATTTGGGCAACTTATTCAATTTCAAGAAATTTGGTGAGATTTTGCAATCAATCAGTAAATTCCAGGTTTCTCCAGGTCGCATGAACAATATATATTACAAGTAATAAAAATGCTCCTCTGGAGCATGAAAAAGTAATATGGGTGATGGTGAGGTTGTAAAATCAACAGAGGACTAGTCTAAAAATGCTTAATATGGGGGCTAGGTTCAAAAAAATAAGAGAACTAGGTTGTGGGCGAATTAATATGGGCACAGCTTCGCCGAGCAACCCATATTCGCGGCCTGAAAAAGTTATATACATAAGTATTACATATGTATATATACCAGTGATCAGTTTTAGTTACGGTAGGTAAATAATATACAACTATGATAAAGGAGTTTTAGTGGAAGCAAACATTTCTTTCGATAAACTCTTAATATTTACTGTGCATTTTAACCATTTATAAGAAAAGTCTATATTTCAACCATAATTTCAAGACTCTCTCCGACGATCTTCTATTTCTATTGAACCGTTAGCGTTACAATCATAGCCTTGGTTCTTTCTAGTTGCTTGCCGTAGTCCAGCAGAACCAAATTACTATATAGTTTACATATATATATATAAGCAAGCAACTTGCAGCGATTGTTTAACTGCTGGAATTGTTATTATTGACTGACAATAATGGCTTTGTATATGACAATCGCCATGGCGAAGCGTGAAAGCCCGCGAATATGGGTTGGTCGGCGAAGCTGTGCCCATATTAATTCGCCCACAACCTAGTCCTCTTCTTTTTTAAACCTAGCCCCCATATTAAGCATTTTTTAGACTAGTCCTCTGTTGATTTTACAACCTCACCACCACCCATATTACTTTTTCATGCTCCGGAGGAGCATTTTTATTACTTGTCCTTCTGTCATTTTAAAGGATCCCTTTCCAGCAATGCGGCAATGGATACAAGGAGCTTGAACAGTGCCGTAGGTAGAGCAGAGAAGTGATTATATAAATATAAGTGCCACTGAATTCTAACCTCTGCCCCAAGCTTCGACAGCTGCAACCTCTGTTTGTGGGTGGTATATATATAAGGAGAAAACCTTTTCGCCTCGCCAAAGACTTCGACAGTATGCCAATCGTGTTCAGCGACATGGATTTACTCTATGGTTACCGCCAGAGGGCCGAAAAACGCTGTTTAAAGGGGTTTGACCACTGGTCACTTCCCTCGATTTCGGCAATATGCCCAATGAAACGAGCGTAGTCGATTTACTATATACGCCCTCAACCAAAACGCCGAAAAACGCTGTTTAAAGGGGTTTGACCACTGGTCAATAGGCCCCATAGACCGTAGTGTCCACTGGTCACTTCCCTCGATTTCGGCAATATGCCCAATGAAACGAGCGTAGTCGATTTACTATAATATAAATGCCCCCAACCAAAACGCCGAAAAGAGCTGTTTCAAGGGGTTTGTGGAAAATAAAGAAAGATATAAAAAGCCTTAAGAAAACCTGAGATTAAAGCTTTTACTTAAATAGCTATTGCTATAGTAACGTTTCTACTGCAGAACTTGATAATCTGCTCATATATGTAGTACTTTATGGATTGTCAAGAAATAGTTAAGTCAAGCGAGTTGCTCTTTATGCTGAGCTTTGTATCTATCCAAAACTATATACGCTATAGATTATCATCCACTACCGCACCCATAATCTACTATATATCAAAGGGACTTTACCATACACAGACTCTCTACATTTTGGTAGCAGAGCTAATCCATGCTTTTGACCTCTCCTCCACTACTACTACTACTGCTGACCTCCATGGCACAATCCATCGACAACACTCCCTGTGACATTTGCTCAGAGATTCTGCCCGAATCCATCCAATGTGACAATTGTAACAATTGGTGGTGTATCCAATGCCTCAACACTACTACCCATGGATCCCTCACCGACAATCTCTACGAGGCCCTGCGCACGCTGAATCGCCCGTTCAGCTGGAATTGTCCCAACTGCTCACCGCTTACTCTACCACAACATCTACTCCTCGATGCCGTGTTCACAAAGGATCAACTGCTCAATGATTTCCACTGTGACCCTGCTACGTTGGCGGTGAATCTTCTCCGTGAATCCCATTGCACTACATCCAACCAGTTCGGTCCCAAATCCCCGAATCCCGCCCCACCCAGCCCCGAAACACAGCGGCTGACCCAGTGCCTATCGGCTCTACCTCCGACCTTGACCCAGCCTGCTCCGTCGTCGTCAGAAACCAACGCCCATCAATCTGATACGATGCAAGCGCTACTACTACTGCTTCAGCGCCAAGAAGCTCAACGTCGGGAGGACATCGACAGAATGGAAGCACAAAGACGAGAAGATATGACAACAATGCGACTGCTCATCCAGCAGATTGGTAACAACACCCATCCATCAGCTGAGCGACATGAAGACCGCCCCGGAGCCGGCAACGATGCTTCGGTTTCAGCCAGAAATGTGCCTCATTCAAACACCAGCTCACTGCCAAAACTTCAGTTGCCAATCTTCACAGGGAACAGGTTAGAATGGGCTAATTTCTGGGATTCATTTGATGTAAATATAAATTCAAGGGTAGATCTTCATAACAAGCAAAAAATGGACTACCTGCTACAGTGTTTAAAAGGAGCTGCTTACGACAAGGTGAAGGGATTCGGCTTGCATGGCGACCGATACCCAGAGGTTATAACCACACTAAAAAAGGCTTATGGAGATACCAACGAAATTAAAATGGACAGTTGGAAGGCGTTAGGTAATATGCCACCAGTTAAAGCAAACCTTTCAAACCTCGAAAAGTTTATTGACGAGATTCGAGCTATTTCGATCTCTCTTGTCCGGCTAGGGGTTGAAACCGACGTCCTCAATGCGTATGTGCCACTACTACTAGAAAAACTACCTAACGATCTATATAAAAATGCATCCCAGATAGCAATGCTAAAGGATACCAATCTAACTAATTGGTCTCTTGAAGAGTTTTTGGATACTTTGGAGAAAATTCTAAAATGGCAAACTAAAGAAATCAATAACTACAAAACTGTTAAGAAACCAGAGTGCTCAATACCAACACAACTGATACAAACGGTACACCCTCTACTGTGACCTTTCTACAATCGTCCGCCACCTCAAAGGTTGCAAACAAACCCAGCAAATACCAGTGCATCTTTTGTGGGGTACCAGGCCACTACAGCGACAATTGCAGAAAAGTTACAGATGTCAAACAACGCATAGAAAAAGCACAACAGAGTAACCGCTGTTTCAAATGTCTCGGAATCGGGCACACATCAAAGACATGCAAAGGAAGAAACAGTTGTTACCATTGCAAAGCTACTACACACAACTCAGCCTTTTGTAGCAAACGAACAACCATTTCCACTACCAGTCAAAGTCAGACGTTGAACCAACACATCTTAAGTCAACAAGAGATAGAACAAACACAAACACAACAACAACAAGAGAGAGAGAGCTACGACCTACGACCCCTGGTTACTCCTCATCATGGCCGGAGACGTGGAGCTGAATCCGGGCCCGCGTACCACCTACCCCTGCACCGTCTGCGGGGGCCATGTTGCGGGCTGGTCCATCAGATGCTCCAACTCGTCAACACACGCCGAAACGGAACCTAGACGTAAACCCGGTTGGTGCCACCAACGATGTTCGAACATGACCAGAGAGGAGATTGCTACCTTGTCGGCGGACGAGGTGGCGGCTTGGTTATGCCCTGCCTGCGAAACGGCCGGCGTGGCCACTCGGCAACTCCTCGCTGCCACCAATGCCGAAACTCCCGTGCGGCTCACGGCCTACACCCCTGATCTGTCCAATGCCACTCCCCTAAGCCTGTCGCCGAACACTCCCCCAAGCCAGCCGCCACACACTTCCCCAAGCCTGCCGCCGCGTACTCCCCAACCAATTGTGGTCGTCAGCTGTGCCGCATGCGGCACTAAAATCAGAAGGGGATCTCAACCTCTGCGGTGCGCCACCCAGCAGTGCAGCAGTGTGTGCCATCGGGCCACCAAGTGCAGTGGTCTGACACGAGCGCAACAATCCAACACGGCTTGGGAGTGCGACGCCTGCCTGGAAGATCTAGGGCGTCCCGTCAGGCGCGGCCCACCTCCTACGCTAGCCGGCCTGCCCCCTCTCAGAACAGCGAAAGATGCCAACAACAGTGCACCACGCGCCATCTGTCCCGCGTGTAGGGGGCGACTCAGCGCGGGCAGCCGACTATGCTGCAAGGACTGCGGGAAGAAATTCCATAACCGCTGCGCTGGCCTACCGAGGCTGGAGTTAGACAATCTGATTGCCAACAACGCATGGACGTGCGACGCCTGTGCCAAACGGGCTGCCCAGAGACCGGCCAGTACGGGCCCGGCAGTTCAGCCACCGGGCACAACTCAGCAGCGAAGGTCGGACTTCGCAACCCGCGACACCCTTAGAATCCTGCAGTGGAACGCGGACGATTTGAGAACGAAAACGGTGGAGCTGGAAGAGTGCCTAATAAAGTACTCCGTGGACGTCGCACTCATACAAGAATCGAAACTCTCCTCGAAGCATTCCAACCCCAAACTCAGCGGCTACAGCGTCGTCCGCCAAGACAGGCCACCCAAAGCGGACGGATCCGTGATCAAGGGAGGAGGGCTGGTCACTCTGGTGAAGGAAGATGTCCCCTTCTCCCGGGCTCCGCAGAGGATCAGCACGGGTGACGACATTCTGGAGACTCTGGCTATCAGGGTCCACACGGCCAAAAACAGCAACATCGCGATAGTCAACTGCTATTGCCCCCCTATCCGTCGCAGAGAGGGGGAGGATCGCAGCGACACCTTGGACTGCGACTCCCTCAACCTCAACAACCCACACATTGTGGCCGGAGACCTCAACGGTCACTCCCTCCTATGGGACGAAGCTCAGACCCCTGACAGCAGGGGCGACCAGCTGGAGGAATGGATGATGGACAGCAACATGGTCTGCGTCAATGATGGATCTCCAACCCACGTCAACAGAGGCACGGGGGGCCTCAGCTCACCCGACGTCAGCTTTGTGCGCAGCAGCTGGGCGGACAAAGTCCTTTGGTCTACCCTCGACTGCCTGGGTTCAGATCATGTGCCAATCCTAATGGAGGTGCATTCGGGTCTGAAGACCCTCAAGGACAGCAGAAACACCAAGGCGACCAAAGGGTGGAATTGGTCCTCAGCGGACCTCCCAGGCTTCACGGAAGGGCTGGACCGCGATGTATATAGCTGCTCTGCCGCAGATCCAGAAAGATCTTTCAAGAGAAGAACGCGCTCATGCCTTGTCTAATGCGGTAGCCAAGTTCTCCGACGCCGTCCTGTCGAACGCCCATGAGTATATCGGTACGGCCTACAGGAGGAGCAGCGCCAAGCCCTGGCTCACACCGGATCTGAGAGCCAAAATTAAGGAGAGAAATGCACTCCGCCGCCAAATATCTACCAAAAGAATGGGTGGAGAAGTGCGTAGAGGTGCGGGAACTAATTAACGAGGCAAAGGATAGTAAGTGGCGGGAATTCCTAGAGGACAGCTCGATGAATCAGGATACTGGAAAGGCCTGGAAGCTGGTCAAGTCGCTCAACACCTCCCCGACCGCCGGTCCCCGGAATGAGGACATCGTCGTCAGGGGAACAGTCATATCAGGAGGCATGGCGAAGGCGGAATGCTTCACCAAGCACTTCACTAGTGTGAACAGGCTGCAGCTCAGCAAAGAAGACAAACTGGCTGAGAAACAATTTCGCCGCAATATCTCCGCCGCCCGCAGCCAACCTCTGGACGAATCCTGCTCCGAATTCGGCTTGGATGAGCTAGAACTGGCGATCGGCCAGATGAGAAGTACATCAGCCGCCGGCCCTGACTCCATCGCACCCAGACTTATTCAGAACTTCGGTCCTGCGGCAAAACAATACCTGCTGAACTGTTTCAACGAATCATGGGATCTGGGATTCAGCCCCCAAGCATGGCGCAACGCCATCATCATCCCGCTTCTAAAGAAAGGCAAAGCCGCAGCGGATCTGGAGTCCTATCGTCCGGTCAGCCTGACGTCATGCCTGGCTAAAACGATGGAGCGGATGGTGTACAACAGGCTGTACTATCTGGCTGAGAAGAACGGGTGGCTATGCAACGAGCAAGCTGGCTTCCGCAAACTCAGAGGATGTGAAGACGCCACCGTACGACTCTCACAGAACATCAGCGACGCGTTCCAAGCTCGACCTATGCAACGCACGGTCATGGCCACCTTCGACTACAGGAAGGCCTACGACAAGGTCTGGAAAGTCAAACTTATGGACGAACTTATTCAGATGGGCGTCCCTTTTCGATTCGTGGCGTGGTGCAACGGATTCCTCCGGAACCGACAAGCTTGCGTCAGGCTGGATGGCACCACCAGCCGCTATCGCCAGCTAAGCCAAGGTCTACCACAGGGGGCAGTCCTATCTCCGCTACTATTCGCCCTCTACGTCAACAAGATCAGCTCGGCAATGCCAGCCTCGGTCTCTTTTGGCAGCTATGCGGACGATCAAGCGGTCTGGTCCAGCCACCCGGTGAAGGAGACTGCAGCCAGCAGGGTGCAACAGGCTTGTGATGTCATCGCCACCATCAGCGGTGAGCTGAAACTCCCACTCAATGCAGACAAGTGTCAGGCAAGCTTCTTCTCTACTGACCCTGGAGAGGCTGGATGGCAGCCCGCCTTACGCATCAACGGCCAAGACCTGAGTTTCAACGCCAATCCAGTGATACTGGGTGTCACTTACGACAGGACGCTGTCGTTTGGTACGCATGTCGACAAGATCTGCAAAGCTGTGGCTTCTAAACTACGAATCCTGGCGGTCGTGGGCAACTCCAAGTGGGGTTGGCGGAAAGAAGATCTCCGCACTACCTACATCGCCCTCTGCCGCAGCGTCTTCGGCCACTGTGCTCCTGCCTGGCAACCGTGGACGTCCACAACCAACATGGGCAGAATCGAACGGTGCCAAAACCGGGCACTCAGGCCGGTGGAAGCCCTCCGGCTTGAGGCCGGCACCCCCTCCTACGCCGTCATCTCCAGCCGCCTCATTGCGAAAGGGTACGAAAAATCTCTCAGAGTCCCGCCCAACAACCCGCGTCGGTCGGCTATGGAGTCCAACGTGCGACACCGGACTAAGGTCAGAAGCAGCCTCCGCGAAAGGGGCAGCTCGATTTGCGCCAGCATTCCGGAACTGGTAGGTCCGACCCGTCAGGAACTTCGTCTGCCGGTGGTTTGCCCCTGGAAGATCGAACGGAGCTGGTCCTGCCATCTGGCTCTGATCAGGCCTGCCGATAAGAAGTCCACGGCGGGGGAACTCCGCTCGAGCGCCGTCGACACGATCCGCATACGTCATGCCAACTGCAGTCGAATCATCTACACGGACGGTTCGGCGACCAGCGGAACGGACGACGGGGGCGGCGCGGCCGTCCTGACGTCAGGTGACCCGGAGCACCCTACTATCCTCGAATCGTATCAACAACGTGGCCGGGCCACCACCAGCTCCTTCGAAATGGAGCTCCTTGCCATTCGCCTAGCTGCCGATGCCATTGCCTTAGCGGGGAGCGCTGAGCCCACTGTCATCTGCTCCGACAGTATGGCCGCCATCAGCGCCCTATCCAGCCCCTCCTCTCCCAACACCGACGTCCAAATCACAATGGAGTGTCTGGGCCGGGCGAGCAGCTTCTGCTGCATCTCTCTCCAGTGGGTGCCGGCTCACGTGGACGTCCCCGGCAACGAGGCGGCGGACCACGCCGCGAAAGAGGCTGCGCAGAGCGAGGCCCCGCCGGACAGGTCTATCTCTTATCCTGCTGCTCTCGCCTGTATCAAACGCCGGATCCAGGACCCTCCCCCTTCCAAGCCGGAAACTGCTACGGCCTACCCTTCTGGCTTCGACAGACACACTGGCGGTATGGGGCGCCACGACCGTATTCTCCTGGCACAGCTACGAGCAGGGCACTGCCGACGCCTTGCTGCATACCGGGCCATCATCCAACCCGGCTTCGATCGGAAAGTGCGGCCAGGAACCGCAAACACTCGGCCACTGGCTCGTTGACTGCCCGGCCATGATTCAGGCCCGGGTGAAGTACCTGGGAGAGACGACCCCCTCACTCAATATTCTTTGCGATAACCCTTGTGGGTGTGGTGGCATTGGCGCGGGCCACTCTCTGAGCGGCTCACGATGCTTCTGCCGACCTCAACAACAACAACAACAACAACAACAAGAAGGCCCCACCCAACAAGCAGAAGATTCAGCCACTCAACAAGTTCATCTAGCCAACCCCAATGAACAAGACGGTATTGTCATGTCATCTTTTCCATGCAAAGCAAAAAATCCACAGACACAAGCAAGTATGCAAATTCAACTATACCTAGATTCAGGAGCACGATTTTCCTGTATCAACCAAGCTACAGCTAAGCAACTTGGCTTAAAACCTATCAAAGAAGTAACCCTAGAAACTGCAAGGTTTAACTCCAACATGACAGAAAAGGTGACAGCGCAAGTAGTCCAGCTATCTCTGGAAGGGCCAAAAGGATTCAAACTACACATCTACGCATACGCTATTAAGGATATGATACCATCTCTTCCTCTGTATCCAGTGGCCTTTGATAAGTCTACTATCGACTACATCAGATCATTCAATCCACTAAATCTACCTCCTCTAAAACCTACCAAAGTCCCTCTAGATTTGATAATTGGCATGGACCATTGGCACGACCTCATGGGGCCTCAAGCGGTCACAAAAATCATTCCCATAGGTCCATCCATGGCAATCTACTTCACTCCGCTAGGGCGAATGCTGTCTGGAAACTACATCTCATCCAAACCACTACATCGAAAAGCCTTGACAACCCACATGTTCTACGTCGACGGAAGACTAGAAGAAGAAGGGTGTAGCTTCGATCTACAACGATTTTGGGACATGGAATCAGTTGGCTTCGATGATCAAGATTCACATACACAAAGACTACACTTCTACAATCAGTTCAAGGAATCAGTCATAAAGTCAGACGGCCGCTACTGGGTGAGATGGCCCTGGAAGCATCAGAACCCGGAGATAGCAGACAATTACGAAGCCGCCAAACGACGTCTTTATACCACTTTGCGCAAGCTGGCGCCGACTGTCAACGATACGAAGAATCTAACAGCGTACAACTTAATGATCGCTGATCAATTGAAGAAGAACATCATTGAGCCGGTTACAACCGATACAAGTGCCGGACCCGTACGGCATTACATCGCACACTTTCCAGTCATACGCACAGATCGCCGTACAACAAAAGTCCGAATAGTGTACGACGCCAGCGCCAGAACGCCGGGCAATGGTCCATCCCTGAATGATTTGATTTATATTGGTGAAAACTACCTGCAAAACCTTGTGGGGTTGCTACTACGATTCAAGTTGCCAAAGATTGCTATGATATCAGACATTGAGAAGGCGTTTCTCCAGGTGGGTCTTCAGGAGGTGGATAGGGACAGTGTCCGCTTTCTATGGCTGAAAAATCCATCCAATCCTAGCCTATCTGACAATCTCCAGGAATATCGATTTACTCGCATTCCATTTGGAGTCGTGGCTTCACCTTTTCTGCTGGGCGCTACGATTAACCACCATCTGGACCTCAACCGTGGAGATTTGGCTGACCAAATTCGATCCAACATCTACATGGACAAGTCAGCCTCAACCACAGAAGAAGCATGCACGATCTATCGTCGGGCCAAGAAGCTATTTGAAGAGGCGGGAATGAATCTGAGGGAATGGAGCTCGAACGACGCACAGTTTGTACAATCACTACCCGAGTCTGACAAAGTTACAGATGCTGACGTCAAGGATCTTGGGCTTCAGTGGAATATAGTCGAAGATACTCTGACCACAAAGCAGCTAGAAAGCTTCAACCAAGCAAGCACAAAACGGCAAATACTATGCTACTTAGCCAAGCTATTTGACCCATTAGGATTCTTCAACCCTGTAACTATCAAAGGAAAGATTATTCTTCAACAACTATGGAAATCAAAAGTAGGATGGGATGAAGAAATTCCGGAACCAGAGGCTAAAACCTGGAGTGACGTTGCGAAGTCCATTTGCGAAGTATCTTCAATCAGGACAGCTCGCCACATTCCCTTCAATCCGAAGCTTCCTTATCAGCTAGTCTGTTTCATAGATGCTAGCCCTGCTGCGTATGCTGCAACAGTGTACCTATGCCAAACACTACCCACCCCTCTTGCTGCACTGATCTACTCCAAGTGTAGAGTTGCTCCACTACGGCCCACAACTATTCTGCCAAGACTAGAACTAGCGGTTGTCACCGGAACCAAAGTTAAGAATTTCGTAGAAGCCCAGATTCAGCTACCAATTGAGAAGAAATACATCTTCACGGATTCCCAAATAGCTTTACAGTGGATCACAGGCAATAAACATCTGGAACCATACATTGCCCGAAAGGTCGCTCTAATCAAGAAAGAGCTCAAAGCAGAAATTGGTCACGTCCCGTCAGCCGAAAACCCGGCAGATTTGGCGACTAGAGGACTCAGCAATAAGGATTTACCCAAGTTCCTAGACATCAATGGATTTTGGTTCAAAGGTCCCAAGTGGCTCTGTCTAGACAAGTCTAAGTGGCCTACAACCGACTACAGATTACCTCAGGAAGTTTCAGTTTTGATGGCGGTTCCAAGTCATCCAGCTATTGCCAAATACACTGGAACTAGAAACACGGAAAAGAGTGATTCATGTCCACTGGGGATAAATCCAACCAACTATTCTAATCTCTCAAAACTACTACGTGTTACCGCTTACTGCTTCCGTTTCATAGCTCGAAGCAGAAAACAACGATCCCCATCTACACCCTATATCACAACAGAAGAGTTGTTGCTTGCTAGAAGAACTTGGATCCTACACGCACAGAAGGAGTACAGCAATCAGAAAGAACACCTACAGCAGAACAAACTTGATCAACTAACCAAACAGTTGGACTTGTTCCTTTCTGATGGAATTCTACGTTGTGGGGGACGTTTCGCCAATGCTCCCATAAGCGACGATGAGAAGTTTCCTGTTCTACTTCCAAGAGATAACCACATTACCAAGCTCATCGTCCAAGAAGCGCACCAAGCAGTACATCACTTTGGAGCCAAGGCCACACTAGCTCGTATCAGAAAGAACTACTGGATTCCACAAGGATTGGCACAAGTGAAGAAATTTCTACGGTCTTGCCTTATCTGTCAAAAGGTGGAAGGCGGACCTTTGAAGCCACCGAAGATGGCACCATTACCAAAGGAAAGACTCACCAAAGCACCGGCACATACACCGGCCTCGATTATATAGGGTCTTTGTATGTGAAGTCAAGCCAGTCTGAGCCCTACTCCAAGCGTTGGATCTGCATATTCACCTGTCTGTCTACTAGAGCGATACACCTAGAGCTGATTCCCGATTCCACCGCTGAATCAGCATTGAATGCTATGAAGCGCTTCATCTCTAGGAGAGGCGCTCCGGAAGCTTTCCTCTCAGACAACGCGAAGTATTTCAAAGGAGCCTCGGATATGCTACGTCGTATATGGGATGATAGAATTCATCCTTCTGCGCTAGAGAAGCTGGAAAGCTACCTTTCCAACAAGTGTATCAAATGGAAATTCATTCCAGAGGCATCTCCATGGTTTGGCGGGGTCTATGAAAGATTGGTAGGCCTTGTCAAAAGGGCGCTGCGGAAAGTCCTTTGGAAGACCAAGATCACTAACGATGCTCTGCATACTCTCATCTGCGAAATCGAGGCCACCTTGAATTGTCGCCCGTTACTGAACATGACGGGTGAATACAAGGACATTAACACTCTGAGCCCTGCAGACTTCATAGCACCGTCCTCCCGTCTACACCTGCCAGCGAGCGACGAAAATCCAAATGATCCAGATTTTCAACCAGCACGCAAAGAGACTCTGCTCAAACACAATTCCCTTATCCAAAAGAAATTGGACCAGTTTTGGAAATATTGGGGGTCCCATTACCTACAGGAACTTCGGGCATCCCATGTCTCCCATTTCAGGGCGAGAAAGGGGGAAAGGGAGTGGTACCCTACCATCGGCAAGGTATACCTACTCAAGGCTGGCGGCCCCAGGAATACTTGGAAATTGGCTAAACTGGTGGAACTATTCCCTTCAGCGGACGGGCGTACACGTTACGCTAAGATCCAATTAGCCAATGGGACTATATCTCGGAGGGCGATAAAGGAACTAATTCCACTGGAAGTTGACATTGATGACAACCTTATTGGGCCGCCGGAGGATGTGGAAAATAAAGAAAGAAATAAAAAGCCTTTAGAAAACCTGAGATTAAAGCTTTTACTTAAATAGCTATAGTAACGTTTCTACTGCAGAACTTGATAATCTGCTCATATATGTAGTACTTTATGGATTGTTAAGAAATAGTTAAGTCAAGCGAGTTGCTCTTTATGCTGAGCTTTGTATCTATCCAAAACTATATACGCTATAGATTATCATCCACTACCGCACCCATAATCTACTATATATCAAAGGGACTTTACCATACACAGACTCTCTACAGGGTTCGACCACTGGTCAATAGAACCCATAGACCGTAGTGACCACTGGTCACTTCCCTCGATTTCTGCAATATGCCCAATGAAACGAGCGTAGTCGATTTGCTATATATGCCCCCAACCGAAACGCCGAAAAACGCTGTTTTAAGGGGTTTGACCACTGGTCAATATGCCCCATAGACCGTAGTGACCACTGGTCACTTCCCTCGATTTCTGCAATATGCCCAATGAAACGAGCGTAGTCGATTTGCTATATATGCCCCCAACCAAAACGCCGAAAAACGCTGTTTAAAGGGGTTTGACCACTGGTCAATAGGCCTCTTAGACCGTAGTGACCACTGGTCACTTCCCTCGATTTCGGCAATATGTCCATTGAAACGAGCGTAGTCGATTTACTATATGTGCCCCCAACTAAAACCCCGAAAAATGCTGTTTATAGTGAGTTTTCCCTACTTTGACCCTGGGCGAGGAACCACGGGAGCCATGTTGACCAGTGGTCACCTCGGGCGGTATCGGCAGTATGCTCATCGTTTTCAGCGACCCCGATTTGCTATATATGGGCACCACCCCAAGGCCGAAAAACGCCATTTTTAGTGACTTTTAGACCATTTCTAGTAAAAGTGGGCCAAAACAGGTGAAATAATGCAAAGTTTGGGCCCATCTCCTGAAAGCTACAGAGCGAAATTAAAAATTCCCCCTCGTTACTTTTTGCGCATAGTCCGAAATATTCAAATAAAATAAACCAAACCGATCTAGCTGCTAGCCTGTGAAAAAAAGTTGATTTCAACCGAAGTGCCAAAATAGCGAAAGTCCGACTTTGGGGCCTTGGCGTTGGCACAGAGCCAAAGTTGGCCGAGTGCCAAAATGACCTTCGTTTGGTAGCATGGGGGGATACTGTCTACCAACATATCATAGTAGCATTGGACCAAAATGCCCACATCGTTCCAACACTTCGCTAGAAAATGCACTTCCAATAAGCGTTATTAACCGAGAAAAAAACCGCACGGTAACTCTCGCCTAGTGCAAAATTTCGAAGTTCCGAATTTTAACCAAAAGTATGGTGGTACTTGTAGTACTACTCGAGTGCTTTACGACGGTAACCTTTTTACCACTGCCGGACCTCTAATTAGCTGGCAACAGGCGAACACGGTCTCCAGGGGGCCGCGCAGACGCCTTTATACCCATATTATGTAGGGGCGCTATCGCGCCCCTACACAATATACCTTACCAATGGTCTCAAAATTGCGGACAATGGCTTTTTGGCTCATACTGTTAGTGGAGCTAATACGTAATAAGTAAAATAATTCATAAGTATATACGCACGCACCGCCGTCTTTCTGCCTCTGTACCCTGTTTGGCAGGCAAAGATTTTCCATCAAAAACCAAAATCACATGAATGCCGTAGGAACGTAGCAGCCGACAGTACTTCAAACAAAAATTCACGTAACTAAAACAAAAACACACTGAATGCTAATAATGTGAAACAAAAAGTTTTATATAGCCATGGGGTGAAAAAACCACCACCCCACCACCTTTTGAGGGGAAAACCCAACCGCCTCCTGGGTCATGGGTTGGAGCTATGAGCTCCAAAACACAGCAGCAAAAAGCGAGACTCTTTCTAACCTATGTATGGAGAAAGAAAGAAGAAAGAAAGATTTACTCCGAAGAAATTCAACAAGGACGGTACATCGATTTACTCAAGTATAAGCTTAATCATCCAGAACACAATACACGTGCAACATACTAAAGACAGTTACAACTGAGACATCAGACGCAACATTTGTCTTCCTCAATCTACCATTTATATACAATGAGATGGCGCAAAAGTAAGTGCCTGCTTTCAAATAAAAGCTCTTTAAAGGTCTTTATATCTTTAGCTAAGACAATATTTTCTGGGAGAGAATTCCATGAGTTTACTATTCTGTTAGTGAAAAAATACTTTCTAATATCTAAAGAAAATTTTGGTTTTTCCAATCTAAATAGATGACCCCGTGTATTACGTACATTAGCTGATAATGAAAACAGAGACTGAAAAGATATTCCAACATGACCATAAACAATCTTATACACCAAAGTCAAATCAGTCATCAGTCTATTTAGTTCTAACGAAACCAGACCCAAGATTTCGCACTGATCTTTATATGATAAATGTCTAAATTCATAGAAAGAGTTACAAAACTTCTTCTGAACCTTTTCAATTGTTTCAATATCTTGTTTTAGCCAAGGATTCCAAATCTCAGATGCATACGATAGTATTGGTAAAACATAAGCTTTATATAGCCTTATCCTCACAGATAAGTCATCCGAAGTAAAACTTCGTAACATAACAGACAAAACTGATAAAGCCTTGTTCGCAATACGGTTTATGTGAACTCCAAACTTTAAATTTTGACTAACCCACACACCTAAATCAGAGCATCTATCAGAATTCAGCAAAGTGTTTTCATTAAAAGTGTAAGGGGCCTTTGCGTTTTGTCTTCCAATATACAAAACAAAGGACTTAGTCCATGAGACCGATAGTTGCCAATTTTCAACCCATTCAAAAAACCCTTGTAGCAAAGAACTTAATATTAAATATCTATCAGTACCAACTGCAAACAATTTCATATCATCGGCATAGGCAACACAATTCACAGAACCTAATAGGTTTAAAATTTCATTAATATATATTAAAAACAAAGTCGGACCAACAACTGAACCTTGAGGAACCCCGCTAGTTACATCAACAAAAGTTGAATGGGCATCGTGCAGCTTAACTCTCTGACGTCTACCACTTACAAAAGAAGATACTACATTTAAGACAACCCCTTGAAATCCATAAGCTTGCAATCTCACTCTAAGTTTAGGAAGTGAAATTGAGTTGAAAGCTTTTTTAAATCAATATATGCCACATCAGTACATAAACGATTATCTAAAGCAGTAGTCCATTTATCTATACAAAATAACAGATTCGTAACAGTCGATTTACCCTTACAGAAACCATGCTGAGCATGAGCAACTATATTATTATCAAAACGATGTGATCGTAAAGTATCATTTAAAATCCCATCCAACGGTCTAGCTGCACCACATGTCAACGATACATCCCTATAGGTATCCGGTTGGCTCCTAGACCCTTTATTTTTAAAAACTGGCACTACATTTGCATCTTTCCAATCTTGTGGTATATATCCAGTGTTACAAGCAAAATCGGTAATAAACCATATCGGAAAAGCAAGTTCAGCGGCAAATGTTTTATAAAAAATATAAGGAATTTCATCAGGACCTCTAGCCATAGTAGGCTTAATCTTAGACAAGGCTTCAACAACAGTCACAACATTAAAACTGAAAGTATTACAAATAACCTGAGATTCATGAATGACAGTTGGGTCTCTCCCATTATCTAAAGTGTATACAGAAGAGAAAAATTCATTGAGCACTTTACATTTGTCATGATCAGTTCTAGCTCTTGTCCCGTCATATCTCTCTAATACAGGAACACCGGGTTTATTTTTAAGTTTAGAATTCGCATACTTAAAAAACTTCCTAGAATTTGGATTAGTTGCAAGACTTTTTTCATATTCACTTAAAAATTTGTTTAACTGCTCAGAGAATAATCTATTTAAAGCTTCATATTGTCGCTTAGACGCATAATCCATAGAACGATTCCAAGTTTTAAAAGCAGCAATCTTGTTTTTATACAACTTTTTCAGAGAGTTTGGCCATGGCAGTGCATTCTTATTACACTTCACAATAGGTACATACACTTCAATTAAAGAATGGACAAAATTCTTTAACGTACTCCAGAAACATTCAACTGGATTACCAACCCCATTATAAGCATTCCAGAAAAACATATGCCAATCTACATTACACAGTCTTTGACTAATATTAATACAATCCATGGAGAAAAAATTGCGGAAATAGCTTATTTCCTCTTTACATTGTACCCTCAAATCAAAAAGCAGGGAAGCATGGTCCGAATTTCCCAAAGGAGCATTTATTTGAACAGGAGTAGAAAGAGTAACATCAGAAATCAAAACGAGATCCAAAATATTTGGTGGGGCAAAACGCGTAGGATCTTTAACTATTTGAGTTAACCCAGTTTCAGCTAATCGATCAAGAAAATAATTATCCCTATTATTGTTAGCTAATAATAAATCCCAGTTAATATTTGGTAAATTAAAATCACCTACAAAAACTGGAAAAATATATTATTCCGACATGAATTCACTATACAGCCAATATCATCAATTACATATTCCAAAGCAACATTATCACCAGGAGGCCTATACATGCATGCGAAACGTAATGTCAAATGACGAAATTTAAAATCAACACAAATAGATTCGGATTTTAGATGTCTATTAACGGTCGGACTATTAAACTCAAGATGTTTACCAAAAATCAGACAAACCCCACCTCCGTGCCTATTTCTATCCTTTCTCAAGATTTCGTATTCTGATCCCGACAGGAGTAGTATAGAATCAACAGAACCATCTGATTTTGTTTCAGAAATAGCAATTATATCAAACCTGAGTTAATAAGTACAAAAGTTCCCTCCTTTACTCAAAATTCCATTAACATTTGCATAAAAACATCGTACAATGCATGGGTCATAGACATAATCACATTGATACTGAAGTTCATAGCGATCGGCTTCCCTGGATCCAGAAAAGGCCCGGCTCCGCTGGGGCGACTGGCTAAACGAAGGTTCATAGTGGCTGGATTCGGGAGTAGATCTGCTGACCATCATTGCATTCCAATAGATTTGGCATCACCCGATTCGGGACACCAGAGGACACATGCCCCTCGGCGACTTCGGCTGGCAGTCGACAGTCGATTCACACAGTCCCTCCACGAGAAAACGGGCGGCCCAGA
>JASAND010030417.1:0-25532 GCA_030248195.1 Trissonchulus latispiculum | reverse complement strand
TTCCAAAAACCTAAATGATTGCGTCCCGGTTATAAATGGGAAAAAGTGGGATAAGGCCCTTAAAGATTTCTTTGTCCTAGACTCCAGCCAAAAACGAATACCTGGACTGTTCAAGGAAGAATGGACAGGAGACGGTATAATAGCAGGTAGGTGTCCGGTAATGGGTCGACGCCGGGTCCCAAGCCCCGGGGGAAGAACGCAGAGGGACGGCGCGTAATGAAAGGTTACTGGGTGTAGAATCCGGGAGAACTAGGTGTATAAACAGGATGTTTGACTGGTGTTTGGTTGGTAAGGGTAATAACTGGATGTAGAACTGGGTGTCAGAACTAGGAGTATAAACTGGGGGAACAACCAGGAAGAACTAGGAGTAACTACTAGGTGAACTGGGAGTATGTATCACGAGCGATGAAGGGACGATAGAACTGGCAGTAGGGCGGGTCAAAGGTCATTCCCTCCCGAAGTGGGGCCCGAAACGGCCGCCATATACTACTTTCGGCCAATCCCAACACTATTTCCCACTCACAAAAACTTCACTATTTACCTGAAAAACAAACTATATAGTTTTCTTTCATTGTGCAGGTATTTCTAAGAATCTAAAATCGAATTTTAGCTTCTCAATCTCAAACTTACAACTGCTGATTGCGACTGGAGGATCAGACGTTCAGAGAAAGCAAACCAACTAAGAAATACTGAAATTACCAAAATTTTACTCTTCCAAGACAGAATAGTATAACAGAACAAGTATATAAATGAACGTTAAGTAAAACAAAGTGTTCAGAAATCGATGGTAAACAATAGTTACCTACCGACAAAATATATATATATTATGAATATATAAAATAAAATATCAAGAAATCCGACAGGCAGGCAGATAGGATAAGATGATACTGCTAAAAATATAATTATCCAGAATTCGGGGGACAAGGACACATATTAACTGTACACTGAATACAAAGCTTTTCACCATAAAATACAATCAGTGTTTACAAATAAAATATGGTGAGACGTTTTATTACTCTCTAGTCTCTGTCCAAAAAATAGAAAAGCTTTAATTTGCCTCAATGCTGGCTAATGGTTAGCAGGAGCCATAAAGACAAAACTGACTTACACACTTTATACAACTATATGAAGGGTTTATAAACCACCGCACGATTTCAATACAGCGAAGCAAAGCCAAGCGGAGTGAATGGAATAATATATCTGTCAGAACTGCTCAGTCTCACCACATCGTTTCGTTATTATGAAACTTGTACTGTATATTCTAATATTTGTGGAAATTTGCCATCAGAAAAATATTTTATCCAAAATTATGTTCGGACAGTAAGCTGCCATGAAAGCAGTATATACATAACATGAACACAATCGCCAAAACCAGCACACGCACTCAGATTAACAAAACAGTTGAGGCAAAATGTTCTCACCAAATGATATATACATAAAACATACACAACAATGTAAAGAACGCCCAATAAACAGGAAAAACTGAAGATCGGCTCAGTCGCAGTCTACCAATAAATGCTTCAAATAACGAATTTATCAGCAAATATAAAACAACGCAATTCTAACAAATCTAAACATCAAGGTTTTGCCCCAAAAGCAAGTGATTTTGCTTCCGCATAATTTGCGACAGAGAAGCAGTAAGTACGTAAACTGACGATCTCACATTTTCTCATTGCAAATTACATGAAACAACACCAGAGTATAAAAGCACCACCAGCACGGTAGAAACAATACACTTCTAAAACAATATACCACAAAACAAAACAATCATCCGGTCTGTCTATTTTTCCACAAACATAAACATAACAAATTGGCTCGTTTTGATCGTTAATTATGAAAATAAATATCTGTTGACTTTGACTATCAGAGTGGACAATTTCAGTAAAGAATTTTTTATATACACATGGTTCAACCACACTACCGAACTACTCTCACTACAAACTCAAAACGTGACATATCGACATCTGACATACTGATACATAAGTACACAGAACGGGACAAACCAACAGTACCCTGGGGCTTGTTTACCAGACTGGATACAGTAAGGAAGCACTCACACACAGACAAGGGACACTGGACCTGTGTAAACAAGCACTTATATAATTAAAAACCATTAAAGAAACCTACTGGAAAAGAACTCTTTAAACATACAAAACACAACAAAGCTGCAGAACACTCAGGAAGAAAGAAGCGAAAACGCACTTGTGGACGATATCAAAAATAGAAATTTCCACAGTATATACGTAGGCTATAAAGGAAATGTTAGCATACACTTTCAACCGACGGGAACGATTGCAAACATTAGGAAAATTAAGACAAAGAAAATAGTTCAAAAGCACGGCTTAGTTCTTCGTCTCACAATATTACGTATCGTAAGGTCGGATGTTCACAATATCGCCAAGAAAAAGAACTCATTGCACGTGTAAAAGGAAAGTTAAAAGAATAGCAAAAAGATGAACAACATAGCTCGTTATAAAACTCAGCTGTCGAAAATCGTCGCCTAACAGTCGCAAACAAAATGGTAGCTTTCAAGCTAAAATTTGCCTTTGGCAAAATCCCAGATTAGTGCTGGAACGCTGCGATCAAATCCACCCATCAGGAAAATGTCACTACGAGTAGCGATTTCTTGACTATCTCGAAAACAGGTGGCTCGAAGAAAGAGCAGGACCGCCCTGAAAAACAACAGCAACACAAACAACACTATCGTGACCTATGTATGTCTTACAGTATTATTAGCAATCTTGGCCAACCACTTAGAATATACCTATACATTCTTTCAAAGATTTAGTCCGCACAATGGCAAATTAAAAGATACAGATCAGATAGAAAAGTCGTTAGCAAACCATTAATATGTACAAATCTTCAACTGCACATTATACGTTGTACCCTAAGTACGGCACCCAAAACCGGGAGATGGTGGCGAGTCTCTAAAATTATCTGTCCCACACCACTCACTCCCTTCAAAATTCCCTTGGCTTATTTTTATGGGAGGTGGGCGGGGATGGCCCAGAATTCGGCGACCTCCTCCCTCCCCCTCCATAAATTCCAACGTCTCCCTCATAACCCATAAATACCAAACTTTATCATTTTAAACTAACCTAACCTCGCCGGATTTAGAAAGAATTTTCGCTGCTGCTTTAACTTTAAAACACTTAAAATTAGTCATGTTTGATATTTAGCTGTTTTTACATTTTGCACGGGAACCGTACAAGTTTGTAGAGTTTCCAAGCCCCCAACAAATGCTGCTTAAAAATAAGTGAATCCCTTCTTTGATCCGAGACTTTTGTCAAAATATGTCAATTTTCAACCGGCTTCGCAAGCGATCTTTACCTAAAAATGTCATTTTCAACCAAAAAACCAGATTTTTCAGGTTTTTTGGACAAATTCTACTCAAAAAAGACAGGAAAGGCTTGGAAGTAATAGCAAATCCCTCAGGGTGGATGAAGGACTGGGAGGGGACAAGCACACATAAAAAGTTGTCGATACTATTACGCTGGCTGCTAAAGGCATACTATGCGGGCCGGCATACCTAGCATCAGGCTTGTCCAGTTTCTGCTTAAAGGCATCCAGGGCTTGTGCCACCTTCTGATAGTCAGCTTTCAATCGAAGAGGTGAACAGGAGTCTGAGATTAGGATAAAACAGTCCACTGGCTTGTTCTCTCGGTTTGCCCAGACAACAGGCTCACTTAGATCTGGTGGACTGGAACTAACCATGGACATCTAGAAAGGACAAAAATAGAGCATACTAAAAACATTGCTACCCTGGCTTATTCATTGGCAATTTTTATGGGGGGCCCCTATCGATGGGAGGCTCAACCAAAATGGGGGGGGGGGCCTATTTTTAGAAAATGTTTCGAATTTTTTGGGTTTTTGTGTACAAACTGCATAAAAATCGCTAAGTATGACTAATTTTAGGTGTTTTTTAAGCTAAAATAGCGAAATTCTGTCAAAAATCTGGCGAAAATTTTCTGAAAATTTAGGGTCAAAAGGGTAAAATTTGGCAATTTTTGGGGTTATCGGGGGGAGGTCGGAATTTATGGGGGCTCCTCGATTGGGGGGGGAGGGCGCCGAATAAAGGGCGGCCCACACACCCCCCACTAGGGATAAGCCAGCCACCATTTGTGACACACACACACCTCTATGCCACTGTTCCAGTAATTCACTATCCGAATAAAGATCAAAAGATATTTGCAGTATGACTAATTACGACGCAACACAAAGAGGTTGATAAACATACCCCCCTGAAAAGTGAACACGCCCACTCTCACCCGCACCCACGAAATATTTACAATTACAGACTGGATTACAATACATTACAATACATAACTTGTCATAAAACAAGTTGGGAAATAACCATTGGAAAATTCAAAATAATGGTAAAATTCCTTCTAAAAGGAACTTCTACTCAATCCTCTCCTCTTCTACTTTTCCGAAGATCTTGATTTCACGAACTTAAAAATTTCCAGAACTGTCAGCTTTAGAAAACAGTGCATATTGCTTTCACTGGCATTTTTAGTGGAGGGACCCACTTTTCGGTTCCCCCCTCCAGTTTTCGGAGCCCTCCACACTTTTCGGCAAGCCCCCACCCACTTTTTCAGGGGTCGCCAAAGTGTCAAAAAATTAAGTTTTTGAGATCAAATTTTCAAACATTTTCTCAATTTTTAGCTAATTTATGGACTTATAAGTTCATTTTAAAGCTTAAAACAGCTATTTTTTCGTTTTAACTTTAAAAATGGTAATGTTTCGCTAAAAATTTAGGTATATATTTATACCTTGGGATCGCCCCTCCCCCAATTTTCGGAAGCCCCTTCCCCATGGGGGGAAGCCCCCTTCACTTTCAAAACCCTAAAAAATGCCAGTATTCATATAACCAAAAAGCAATAATCTTGTGGTTTCTGCTAAACATTTTGTCTTTGCTCATGTTGGAATACTTAAACGACTCAATCAGTACCTGAGTGATCCTGAAAACAGTTTCCTCCAGCGTATGCCGAGACTGAATATCTAGCGGTCGCAGAGCTGGCGACGGCTGATCGCCTCCAGCCTCTGCCTGTTCCGCCGGCGCCGATGCCGCAGCGGAAGGAGCAGAGAGGGCGCCCAGAATCGACTGGGAACTGCATCGCGCAGCACTCATGAGTAAAACGGCAGCCGCCGTCACACACTTCACACTGGGCTGAAGAGGAAGCGAGGCCTCCAGTGCTGAGCGGCGACAGTCCACGCCCACGCACAAAAAGCCGTCATAGGATGGAAAATTCTAAAACAGTTTGCAGTCAACAACACCAACAAAGCATGACTAAGTAAAACTACACTCACTGGTGGCCGAAAATGAAGACAGCTATAATCTCGATTAAATTCGCTGCAATGGCCAGTGAGATGAGATCTGGGGCCAATTCCCGTGACCCATTTTTGGTTCAACCCTGAAATTTTGGGTTGGCTAAACCTGATGCACCAGTGTTATCAAACTTTTTTGGGGTTGGGTTAACTTAACCCGGGTTGACCTGTTTCAACCCCGATTTGAACCCAGTTTCGACCCAGTTTTCAACCCCATTTTGATAATGCAGCCTATAGTTTGAAGAGTGTTACCGTTGCAGGCATACATGGGCCTTTCCCTTGGGCGCTTAATAAATTTACGTTTAACAATTACGCCACACCAAATGTATCGTCAGTAAATGTGATTACAAAAACAATAAAAATTTTTAAAAGACAGATTTTATCAGCTGTGCTTTTTAATTATTATGCTCTCGTAATGGTTGTATACATACATAGTATATTAAGCGCACTTATATATATATGTGTGTGTGTTATTAAATTAAAATTAATAAAACTGTGCAAGATGGTCGTTTACGCTCATTTCAACCCGGGTTGAAATCTCAACCCTCCTCACTGAGCAGGGTTGAGATTCAGCTGTTTCAACCCAAAAATCAACCCAAATTTTCAACCCAAATTCAATAATAACACTGGGTTGGAACTCAACCCCAATTTCAACCTCAACCTTAGTATTTCAACCCGGGTTTAGTCAACCCGGTTTTGATAACATGGGGTTGAAATTTTCAACCCTTATCTCAACCCAGGTTAAGGTTTCAACCCGGGTTGAGATGCTTGATAAAATCGGCCCCTGGGGCCTATGTTATCCAGCATCTCAAACCGGGTTGAAAACCTAACCGGGTTGAGATTGGGTTGAAAACGTTGACCCGGTGTAAGTCAAAATCGGGTTGAATCAACCCGGGCTGAAAAAACAGGTTGGGTTTGCAATTTGGGTTGAGTTCGAACCGAATTAACGCTGGAAAAGATAAGTCAACCCTAAAATATTTGATAACATCAGGTTGAGCACCGGGGTTTAGCCAACCCGAAAATTTTAGGGTTGAACCCAAAAATGGATTCAACCCGGGTTGAACTCAACCTAATTTTGATAACACTGGCCCCTGGGAGAGACAAAATGTATTATATATATTAAATATATTAAATGAAACTATTAATAAATTATTATTATGAAAAACTAATTTTATATTAAATAATAATATTATCAAGAGTACATAATAGAATAAGAGTATGAAACTCTTACGCTACTATGTACTAAACATGCTGGACATGCTCGGGTCGCTAACTCGGGACCCCCCCCCCCCCCCGAAAGTCTCGGGGGGGGTCCCACTCTTAATTACATGCTTTCATATAAATGTGTGTCTGCTCGCTGATTCGCTAATTAGCTTAGGCTTACGATAGGCATTTTATTAGTAATTTTTAATTAATTAATTATAACTTTAATTAGGTTAATGTATTTAAAAAACTAATTCGACAACTTTGTAGCATTTTTTCTGCTCTTTCCAACCATATAAAAATTGTTGCAGACTACATTCCTACGAATTTTTGTTTTGTGCAACAATTTTTATATGGTTGGAAAGAGCAGAAAAAATGCTACAAAGTTGTCGAATTAGTTTTTTAATTACATTAACCTAATTAAAGTTATAATTAATTAATTAAAAATTACTAATAAAATGCCTATCGTAAGCCTAAGCTAATTAGCGAATCAGCGAGCAGACACACACTTATATGAAAGCATGTAATTAGTGTAGGGTGGGACTGGGACCCCCCCCCGAGACTTTCGGGGGGGGGGGTCCCGAGTTAGCGACCCGAGCATGTCCAGCATGTTTAGTACATAGTAGCGTAAGAGTTTCATACTCTTATTCTATTATGTACTCTTGATATTATTAAACATTAATTATACAAGTAATTAAAATGCTCCTCCGGAGCATGAAAAAGTAATATGGGTGGTGGTGAGGTTGTAAAATCAAGAGAGGACTAGTCTTAAAAATGCTTAATATGGGGCTAGGTTCAAAAAAAGAAGAAGACTAGGTTGTGGGCGAATTAATATGGGCACAGCTTCGCCGAGCAACCCATATTCGCGGACTGAAGAAGTTATACACATACACAAACGTATAACAGTGTTCAGATTTAGTTACGGTGCGTAAATAATATATACAACTCTGATTAACGAGTTTTAATGGAAGCAAACATTTGTTTCAACAAACTCTTAATATTAGTGTGCATTTTAACCATTTATAAGAAAAGCCTATATTTCAACAATAATTTCAGGACTCTCCGACGATCTTCTATTTCCATTGAACCGCTAGCTTTACAATCATAGCCTTTGTTTTTTTCTCGTTGCTTGCCGTAGTCCAGCACAACCAAATTACTATATAGTTTACGTATATATACCTAGCTAATCTAACTTTTTATCAAGCAACTTGCAGCGATTGTTGAACTGCTGGAATTGTTGTTATTGCCGACATTAATCGATTATGACATTATGACAATCGCCATGGCGAAGCGTGAAAGCCCGAATATGGGTTGCTCGGCGAAGCTGTGCCCATATTAATTCGCCCACAACCTAGTCTTCTTCTTTTTGAACCTAGCCCCATATTAAGCATTTTTAAGACTAGTCCTCTCTTGATTTTACAACCTCACCACCACCCATATTACTTTTTTCATGCTCCGGAGGAGATTTTAATTACTTGTCCTTCTGTCGTTTTAAAGGTTCCCTTTCCAGTTGTGTGCTTACTTATATAAGGAGCTTGGAAAATGCCGTAGGCAATTTGTATGCAAAATTTTAGCCTTCCAGCTATCTCCAGCAGCTGAACCGGAACAGCTTAACTTTGAACCAGTTGAACTAGATCTGTCAAGCCGTGGGTCGCCTCAAAAGTCCTCAAAAGCTCAAAAGTCGTCTCCTCGCCAGGGCTTTCATTTGATACCAACATGACCACTTTTGAAGACTTTCATTTGTGACCCTCACCGGACCCACTGTGGGTGGGGCACCCACCCACAAGTCAGTGGGACCACTTTTCGTGGGTGGTATAATGACAAAGTTGATCGCCTCCTGCCAAGGGCTTCATTTGATACCCAACTTGACCACTTCTGAAGACTTTCATTTTGACCCACACCGGACCCACTGTGGGTGGGGCACCCACCCACAGGTCGGTGGAGCCACTTTTGTGGGTGGAATAATGACAAAAGTTGATCGCCTCGCCAAGGGCTTTCATTTGAAACCCAACTTGACCACTTTTGAAGACTTTCATTTTTGACCAACACCGGACCCACTGTGGGTGGGGCACCCACCCACAGGTAGGTGGGGCCACTTTTTGTGGGTGGCATAATGACAAAAGTTGATCGCCTCGCCAAGGGCTTTCATTTGATACCAACTTGACCACTTTTGAAGACTTTCATTTTTGACCCACACGGACCCACTGTGGGTGGGGCACCCACCCACAAGCCGGTGGGGACACTTTTCGTGGGTGGTATAATGACAAAAGTTGATCGCCTCGCTAAGGGCTCTCATTTGATACCCAACTTGACCACTTTTGAAGACTTTCATTTTTGACCTACACCGGACCCACTGTGGGTGGGGCACCACCCACAGGTCGGTGGGGCCACTTTTGTGGATGGTATAATGACAAAAGTTGATCGCCTCGCCAAGGGCTTTCATTTGATACCAAACATGACCACTTTTGAAGACTTTCATTTTTGACCCACACCGGGCCCACTGTGGGTGGGCGCTGTGGGTCAGGGGTCACATCCACCGACCTCGGCAGTATGCTCATCGTTTTCCGCGACCCCGATTACTATAATAGGTACCGCCAAACGGCCGAAAAACGCCATTTTTAGTGACTTTTAGGCCATTTCTAGTAAAAGTGGGACTTAGAAACTTTTCGCCCAAACAGGCGAAAAAATGCAACGTTTGGGCCCATCTCCTGAAAGCTACAGAGCGAAATTAAAAAATCCCCCTCGTTACTTTGTGTGCATTGGCCGAAATATTCAAATAAAATAAACCAAACCGATCTAGCTGCTATCCTGTTGAAAAAAGTTGATTTCTTCAACCGAAGTGCCAAAATAGCGAAAGTCCGAATTTGGGGCCTTGCCACACAGCAAAGTTGGCAGAGTGCCAAAATGACCTTTGTTTGGTGGCATGGGGGATACTTCTACTAACATATCATAGTAGCATTGGACCAAAATGCCCACATCGTTCCAACACTTTGCTAGAAAATGCACTTATTAACCAAGAAAAAAAACAAACGCACGGTAACTATCGCCTAGTGCAAAATTTCGAAGTTCCGAATTTTAACCAAAAGTATGGTGATACTTGTAGACTACTCGAGTACTCTTTTACGATGGTAACCTTTTTACCTCCCGGACCTCTAATTAGCTGGCACCAGGCCCCACGGTCTCCAGGGCCGCGCAGACGCTTTACACTATATGCAGGCGCTATCGCGCCGCCTACATAATTAAATATATTTTCGCACAGCAGTATAATGTACAGCATTGGTCATATCATTCTACGCATCTCTGACCGTTTAGCAAATGAACGCTTAAAAAATTTCGCCGGCAGGAGTACGTCTAATGTTACAGTAATCGTAAAGACAATTTTTGGAATGTTTCTACAGTGACTTTATGACTGCACAGAAGCAAGAGCACATAATAACTAACAGTGTGACAAGCGCCACACTCTTAGTTATTAAAGCCGGGGACATCATCTGCACGATAACGGTTGACCCCCTACACAAATTAGACCCCAGTGACCCCTCCCACAAATGAGTACGTAGTACACATTTGTGCCTGCTCACTCGCTTGTATGTTTATGTGTTGAACTGTTGAAGCCAAAAGCGTTCTATCAGCAACTGGCCACTTTCGAGCGTCAACACAAACATACAAGCGACTGATCATAAATGTGTACTAGGACACTAGGTACTCATTTGTGGAGGGATCACTGGGGTCTAATTTGTGTAGGGGGTCAGCCATTATCCTGCAAATGATGTCCCCCGGCCTTAATAATGTTTAAACCAAACTGATTGCACTTTTTGAATAATCGGCTTTTTAACTACAACTTTAGCTAGACTCAAGTAATCAAGATCATTTTTGCAAAGAATACATATGTGCTTGCAGACGGTTTCTCATTTGGATATACCGTTGTGGAATGTTGCGGTTACCTGCAGCAGCGATTGACAAAATTCTAAAAATTTGGGAAACAGGCGTTTTTTGACCCCAAAAATTATAAATCTCTGTTATCTCACGGAAGGTTAAAGATCATAGGTTAATGCGTGGGGGGGGTCTGGGGGGGAACAAGCTTCCCCCCCCAACCCGGACAAGGTACAAGCCCTATCGCCGTAGGGGACAAGGGATAACGAAAAAATGGCCAAGGGGTAACCAAAAACAGCCGGAAAAAATTAGTTTTTACAGTAAAATTTCAAAAAATTTGAAAACTCGCCGGAACGTTTTAGCTAAAACGTTTAATTTTTCGGGAGAATCGGGCAAAATTTTGAAATTTTTTGACAATTTTTGAAATTTTGAAGATTTTTTGCAAATTTTGCTAAAATAAAATTTGCGTTAATTTTTCGAAAAAGTTTACAAATTGTTTCTTGAGGTACAAGCCCTCCCCTGAAAGTTTTTGTTCAAAGTGCAAGCCGATTCAAATTTTTTGGGGACAAGCCCCTCCCAGGACCCGACCCTATGTTAATGTATGTTGAAGATAGAAAAAATAGTCTAAAGAGCACAGTTATACAGTTTGAACAAGTAATAAAAATGCTCCTCCGGAGCATGAAGAAGTAATATGGGTAGTGGTGAGGTTGTAAAATCAAGAAAGGACTAGTCTTAAAAATGCTTAATATGGGGCTAGGTTCAAAAAAAGAAGAGGACTAGGCTGTGGGCGAATTAATATGGGCACAGCTTCGCCGAGCAACCCATATTCGCGGACTGAAAAAGTTATACACGTTAGTTGCGGTACGTAAATAATATACGACAATGATAAACGAGTTTTAGTGGAAGCAAACATGTCTTTCTATAAACTCTTAATATTTATCTACTGAGCGTTTTAACCATTTATAAGAAAAGTCTATATTTCAACAATAATTTCAGGACTCTCTCCGACGATCTTCTATTTCTATTGAACCGTTAGCGTTACAATCATAGCCTTGGTTTTTTTCTCGTTGCTTGCCGTAGTCCAGCAAAACCAAATTATATACTATATAGTTTACGTATATATAACTGCTGGAATTGTGATTATTGACTGACATTAATTGCTTTGTATGTGACAATCCCCATGGCGAAGCGTGAAAGCCAGGTCGGTGGTGCCACTTTTTCTGGGTGACATAATGACAAAAGTTGATCGCCTCGCCAAGGGCTTTCATTTGATACCAAACTTGACCACTTTTGAAGACTTTCATTTTTGACCCACACCGGACAAACTGTGGGTGGGGCACCCACCCACAGGTCGATGGGGCCACTTTTTGTGGGTGACATAATGACAAAAGTTTATTGCCTCGCCAAGGACTTTCATTTGATACCAAACTTGGCCACTTTTGAAGACTTTCATTTTTGACCCACACCGGACCCACTGTGGGTGGGGCACCCACCCACAGGTCGGTGGGGCCACTTTTTGTGGGTGGCATAAGGACAAGAGTTGATCGACTCGCCAAGGGCTTTCATTTGATACCAAACTTGACCACTTTTGAAGACTTTCATTTTTGACCCACACCGGACCCACTGTGGGTGGGTACCCACCAGTCGGTGGGGCCCCTTTTGTGGGTGGCATAAGGACAAAAGTTGATCGACTCGCCAAGGGCTTTCGTTTGATACCAAACTTGACCACTTTTGAAGACTTTCATTTTTGACCCACACCGGACCCACTGTGGGTGGGCCCCCCCCGGTCGGTGGGGCCACTTTTTGTGGGTGACATAATGACAAAAGTTGATTGCCTCGCCAAGGGCTTTCATTTGATACCAAACTTGACCACTTTTGAAGACTTTCATTTTTGACCCACACCGGGCCCACTGTGGGTGGGGCACCCACCCACAGGTCGGTGGGGCCACTTTTTGTGGGTGACATAATGACAAAAGTTGATTGCCTCGCCAAGGGCTTTCATTTGATACCAAACAACTAGACCACTTTTGAAGACTTTCATTTTTGAGCCACACCGGACCCACTGTGGGTGGGGCACCCACCCACAGGTCGGTGGGGCCACGTTTGGGGAAAAATGAAAAAGTTGATCACCTCAACAAGGGCTTTCATTTGATACCAAACTTGACCACTTTTGAAGACTTTCATTTTTGACCAACACCGGACCCACTGTGGGTGGGGCACCCACCCACAGGTCGGTGGGGCCACCTTTTGTGGGTGACATAATGACAAAAGTTGATCGCCTCACCAAGGGCTTTCATTTGATACCAAACTTGACCACTTTTGAAGACTTTCATTTTTGACCCACACCGGACCCACTGTGGGTGGGGCACCCACCCACAGGTCGGTGGGGCCACTTTTTGTGGGTGACATAATGACAAAAGTTGATTGTCTCGCCAAGGGCTTTCATTTGATACCAAACTAGACTACTTTTGAAGACTTTCATTTTTGAATCACACCGGACCCACTGTGGGTGGGGCACCCACCCACAGGTCGGTGGGGCCACTTTTTGTGGGTGACATAATGACAAAAGTTGATCGCCTCGCCAAGGGCTTTCATTTGATACCAAACTTGACCACTTTTGAAGACTTTCATTTTTGACCCACACCGGTCCCACCGTGGGTGGGGCCACTTTTTGTTGGTGACATAATGACAAAAGTTGATCGCCTCGCCAAGGGCTTTCATTTGATACCAAACTTGACCACTTTTGAAGACCTTCATTTTTGACCAACACCGGACCCACTGTGGGTGGGCGCTGTGGGTCAGGGGTCACATCCACCGACCTCAGAAGTATGCTCATCGTTTTCAGCGACCCCGATTTACTATATATGGGTACCACCCCAAGGCCGAAAGCGCCATTTTTAGTGACTTTTAGGCCATTTCTAGTAAAAGTGAGACTTACATTCCGTCGTTACATTCCGCGCATAGTCCAAAATATTCAAATAAAACAAACCAAACCGATCTAGCTGCTAACCTGTGAAAAAAAGTCGATCACAACCGAAGTGCCAAAATAGCGAAAGTCCGACTTTGGGGCCTTGGCACAGAGCCAAAATTGGCAGTGTGCCAAAATGACCAAAAAAGGTTGCATGGGAGGACCCTGCCTACCAACATATAATAGTAGTATTGGACCAAAATGCCCATATCGTTCCAACACTGCGCTGACATATGCACTTCCGAAAAGCGTTATTAACCGAGAAAAAAAACAAACGCACGGTAACTCCGGCCTAGTGCAAAATTTCGAAGTCTGGAATTTTAACCAAAAGTATGGTGATACTTGTAGTACTGCTCGAGTACTACGATGGTAACCTTTTTACCCCTCCCGGACCTCTAATTAGCTGGCACCAGGCCAACACCGTCTCCAGGGGGCCGCGCAGACGCCTTTATACCAATATTATGTAGGGGCGCTATCGCGCCCCTACATAATATGGTTTTGGCTAATTTCAATCAATAGTGTAAGACTATTCGGCAAAAATCAAAATTTTTAAATGTCCACAAAGACTAAAGGATTGTTTCTAGCGTGTTCAGAAACAGCGAAGTAGTGTGTTCTGAAGGTTTCAGACATTTTGGATTACTTTCGCGAAAGTTATCATCCAAAATACGGGAAAGAATACCACCAACTTAAGATACTGTACCAACTCAGTAAGGTAAGCGATGAGTAGTGACAGTATAAAGTGACTTCGGAAACAAGTTACTGTTACCTTGAAGGACAATGAGAAGGCCTGAGCTAAGGCAGTTACTACTTCGGGAATGGGTCTGTGTTGACGCTTTGTTGGCATCTTTCCACGAGCAGGGCGGTTGGCCTTAGAAATACGGCCTCCTCCGCTTTCGTAGCCTTTGGCAGCTATCAAAATCTAAAAAAAACAACCGCTGCATTACATAACAAATAGTTACACAAACTTTTAACAAACAGGCCTTCCTTCAAAAGGAGATACTGAGATTTCTAAAACGCTATAAAACTGAAACACTTTTTTCAATTAAAATAGCAAAATGTTAGGTTTTGTCTCAAAAAAAGGCAAACAATGCAAGGGGATCCGCACCCCGTACTTTCCACCCGACTATGCCCACGGCGAAGAGGAGAACAGAATCTGGAAAAAATAAACAACCTAAAACGTCTGCCATTAATAGTAAACAATTATTACTGAAAGAAAGCTGAAATAATGTAGAGGTATCCGTGAGCTACAAAACCTCAAAAACCTATCTTAACTATATTATTTAAAACAAACCTCAGCAGGATGCAGTTTCGATTCAGCAACAGATTCACTGGTCTGAAGACGCCCCAGAACAGTGGACAAAATTGAATCTGGTTTCTCCGAGTCTAGCTTGTGATGCACCGTCCAACTAGCGAGACGATCCAACAACTGACGCAAGGACATACGTTTAGCCAACACACCAGGCACCTAAATAAATGCACGCTAATTATCAATCTAAAATAAAAACACTCTAATTATTAATCGAAAAATAACTATTACATCGCTTTCGCAAGGAACATGATGAACAAGCAAATTGGCATGAATGGGTTGCCGCTGTCATTTTTCCTCTTATAAACAAGTCAATTTACCGTGTCGAGTACCACGAAATCCGTAAACTTGGGGGGCAATGGTACCGCCTCCGTGGGAAATCCGAAGGATATGGACCCCATCAAATGGAGTTCCCCACAGGTGTCCCTTGGCATCCGTCTGGTCAACGGCGCTAAACGGTATCCAATTTCGCGGGGCATGGCTGATCCTTCCCTTCAGTTTTTATCTTCAGTCATGTTAGAGTTGGAAGCCTCCGATCCTTAAATTATGCTACCGAGCTTGTGGGTCCAATATGCCATTCATTCCGGCTGTCCCTAACTTGGCCCTATTCCGGGGTTCCCCTTCTGACCCCAGTGCTAAGACATGTGCTGGGCTTGGAAGTGGTCAAGTTTGGTATCAAATGAAAGCCCTTGGCGAGGCGATCAACTTTTGTCATTATGTCACCCACAAAAAGTGGCCCCACCGACCTGTGGGTGGGTGCCCCACCCACAATGGGTCCGGTGTGGGTCAAAAATGAAAGTCTTCAAAAGTGGTCAAGTTTGGTATCAAATGAAAGCCCTTGGCGAGGCGATCAACTTTTGTCATTATGCCACCCACAAAAAGTGGCCCCACCGACCTGTGGGTGGGTGCCTCACCCACAGTGGGTCCGGTGTGGTTCAAAAATGAAAGTCTTCAAAAGTGGTCTAGTTTGGTATCAAATGAAAGCCCTTGGCGAGGCAATCAACTTTTGTCATTATGTCACCCACAAAAAGTGGCCCCACCGACCTGTGGGTGGGTGCCCCACCCACAGTGGGTCCGGTGTGGGTCAAAAATGAAAGTCTTCAAAAGTGGTCAAGTTTGGTATCAAATGAAAGCCCTTGGCGAGGCAATCAACTTTTGTCATTATGTCACCCACAAAAAGTGGCCCCACCGACCTGTGGGCGGGTGCCCCACCCACAGTGGGTCCGGTGTGGGTCAAAAATGAAAGTCTTCAAAAGTGGTCAAGTTTGGTATCAAATGAAAGCCCTTGGCGAGTCGATCAACTTTTGTCCTTATGCCACCCACAAAAAGTGGCCCCACCGACCTGTGGGTGGGTACCCACCCACAGTGGGTCCGGTGTGGGTCAAAAATGAAAGTCTTCAAAAGTGGTCAAGTTTGGTATCAAATGAAAACCCTTGGCGAGGCGATCAACTTTTGTCATTATGCCACCCACAAAAAGTGGCCGCCACCGACCTGTGGGTGGGTGCCCCACCCACAGTGGGTCCGGTGTGGGTCAAAAATGAAAGTCTTCAAAAGTGGTCAAGTTTGGTATCAAATGAAAGTCCTTGGCGAGGCAATAAACTTTTGTCATTATGTCACCCACAAAAAGTGGCCCCATCGACCTGTGGGTGGGTGCCCCACCCACAGTTTGTCCGGTGTGGGTCAAAAATGAAAGTCTTCAAAAGTGGTCAAGTTTGGTATCAAATGAAAGCCCTTGGCGAGGCGATCAACTTTTGTCATTATGTCACCCAGAAAAAGTGGCACCACCGACCTGGCTTTCACGCTTCGCCATGGCGATTGTCACATGTACAAAGCAATTAATGTCAGTCAATAATTACAATTCCAGCAGTTATATATACGTAAACTATATAGTATATAATTTGGTTTTGCTGGACTACGGCAAGCAACGAGAAAAAACCAAGGCTATGATTGCAACGCTAACGGTTCAATAGAAATAGAAGATCGTCGGAGAGAGTCCTGAAATTATTGTTGAAATATAGAGTTTTCTTATAAATGGTTAAAACGCTCAGTAGATAAATATTAAGAGTTTATCGAAAGAAATGTTTGCTTCCACTAAAACTCGTTTATCATAGTCGTATATTATTTACGTACAGCAACTAACGTGTATAACTTTTTCAGTCCGCGAATATGGGTTGCTCGGCGAAGCTGTGCCCATATTAATTCGCCCACAGCCTAGTCCTCTTCTTTTTTTGAACCTAGCCCCATATTAAGCATTTTTAAGACTAGTCCTTTCTTGATTTTACAACCTCACCACTACCCATATTACTTTTTCATGCTCCGGAGAAGCATTTTTATTACTTGTTCAAACTGTATAACTTTGCTCTTTAGTCTATTTTTTCTATCTTCAACATACATTAACATAGGGTCGGGTCCTGGGGGGGGGCTTGTCCCCAAAAAATTTGAGGCGGCTTGCACTTTGAACAAAAACTTTCAGGGGAGGGCTTGTACTTCAAGACACAATTTGTAAACTTTTTCGAAAAATTAACGCAAATTTTATTTTAGCAAAATTTGCAAAAAATCTTCAAAATTTCAAAAAATTGTCAAAAAAATTTCAAAATTTTGCCCGATTCTCCCGAAAAATTAAACGTTTTAGCTAAAACTTTCCGGCGAGTTTTCAAATTTTTTGAAATTTTACTGTAAAAACTAATTTTTTCCGGCTGTTTTTGGTTACCCCTTGGCCATTTTTTCGTTATCCCTTGTCTCCTACGGCGATAGGGCTTGTACCTTGTCCGGGTTGGGGGGGAAGCTTGGACCCCCCCCCCAGACCCCACCACTTATTAACCTATGATCTTTAACCTTCCATGAGATAACAGAGATTTATAATTTTTGGGGTCAAAAAACGCCTGTTTCCCAAATTTTTAGAATTTTGTCAATCGCTGCTGCAGGTAACCGCAACATTCCACAACGGTATATCCAAATGAGAAACCGTCTGAAAGCACATATGTATTCTTTGCAAAAATGATCTGGATTACTTGAGTCTAGCTAAAGTTGTAGTTAAAAAGCCGATTATTCAAAAAGTGCAATCAGTTTGGTTTAAACATTATTAAGGCCGGGGGACATCATTTGCAGGATAATGGCTGACCCCCTACACAAATTAGACCCCGGTGATCCCTCCACAAATGAGTACCTAGTGTCCTAGTACACGTTTATGATCAGTCGTTTGTATGTTTGTGTTGACGCTCGAAAGTGGCCAGTTGCTGATAGAACGCTTTTGGCTTCAACAGTTCAACACATAAACATACAAGCGAGTGAGCAGGCACAAATGTGTACTACTTACTCATTTGTGGGAGGGGTCACTGGGGTCTAATTTGTGTAGGGGGTCAGCCGTTATCGTGCAGATGATGTCCCCGGCTTTAATAACTAAGTGTGTGGCGCTTGTCACACTGTTAGTTATTATGTGCTCTTGCTTCTGTGCAGTCATAAAGACACTGTAGAAACATTCCAAAAATTGTCTTTACGATTACTGTAACATTAGACGTACTCCTGCCGGCGAAATTTTTTAAGTGTTCATTTGCTAAACGGTCAGAGATGCGTAGAATGATATGACCAATGCTGTACATTATACTGCTGTGCGAAAATATATTTAATATAATTAATGTTTAATAATATTATTATTTAATATAAAATTAGTTTTTCATAATAATAATTTATTAATAGTTTCATTTAATATATTTAATATATATAATACATTTTGTCTCTCCCAGATCTCATCTCACTGGCCATTGCAGCGAATTTAATCGAGATTATAGCTGTCTTCATTTTCGGCCACCAGTGAGTGTAGTTTTACTTAGTCATGCTTTGTTGGTGTTGTTAACTGCAAACTGTTTTAGAATTTTCCATCCTATGACGGCTTTTTGTGCGTGGGCGTGGACTGTCGCCGCTCAGCACTGGAGGCCTCGCTTCCTCTTCAGCCCAGTGTGAAGTGTGTGACGGCGGCTGCCGTTTTACTCATGAGTGCTGCGCGATGCAGTTCCCAGTCGATTCTGGGCGCCCTCTCTGCTCCTTCCGCTGCGGCATCGGCGCCGGCGGAACAGGCAGAGGCTGGAGGCGATCAGCCGTCGCCAGCTCTGCGACCGCTAGATATTCAGTCTCGGCATACGCTGGAGGAAACTGTTTTCAGGATCACTCAGGTACTGATTGAGTCGTTTAAGTATTCCAACATGAGCAAAGACAAAATGTTTAGCAGAAACCACAAAATTATTGCTTTTTGTGGATATATGAATACTGGCATTTTTTAGGGTTTTGAAAGTGAGGGGGCTCCCCCCCCCCGGGGAAGGGGCTTCTGAAAATTGGGGGGGGGGGCGATCACAAGGTATACATATACCTAAATTTTTAGCGAAACATTAGCATTTTTAAGGTTAAAACGCAAAAATCGCTGTTTTAGGCCTTAAGATGAACTGGTAGGTCCATAAATTAGCTACAAATTGAGAAAATGTTTGAAAATTTGATCTCAAAAACTTAATTTTTTGACACTTTGGCGACCCCTGAAAAAGTGGGTGGGGGCTTGCCGAAAAGTGTGGAGGGCTCCGAAAACTGGAGGGGGGAACCGAAAAGTGGGTCCCTCCACTAAAAATGCCAGTGAAAGCAATATGCACTGTTTTCTAAAGCTGACAGTTCTGGAAATTTTTAAGTTCGTGAAATCAAGATCTTCGGAAAAGTAGAAGAGGAGAGGATTGAGTAGAAGTTCCCTTTAGAAGGAATTTTACCATTATTTTGAATTTTCCAATGGTTATTTCCCAACTTGTTTTATGATGACAAGTTATGTATTGTAATGTATTGTAATCCAGTCTGTAATTGTAAATATTTCGTAGTGTCACCGATGATAGAACTAGGGTACTGTTATCACTTTAACGATGGGTAACGTTTATAACAACCTATTTGTATGTACGCGTCGTAATTAGTCATACTGCAAATATCTTTTGATTTTTATTCGGATAGTGAATTACTGGAGCGGTGGAATAGAGGTGTGTGTCGCAAATGGTAGCTGGCTTATCCCTAGTGGGGGTGGGGTGGGGGCGCCCCCATTCGGCGACCTCCTTTCCCCCCCCCCATTCGAGGAGCCCCCCAATGAAAAGCCCCCCATAAAATCCGACCTCCCCCTATAACTCCAAAAATTGCCAAATTTTACCCTTTTTACAATAAATTTTCAAATATTTTTACGGCTTCGCCGGATTTTTTACTGGATTCTCGCTATTTTCGCTTAAAAACACCTAAAATTAGTCATTTTTAGCGATTTTTGCAGTTTGTACACAAAGAAACCACAAAACTTCGAAAATATTTTCTAAAAATATGCCCCCCCCCCATTTTGGTGAGCCCCCCATCGATGTGGGCCCCCCATAAAAAATTGCCAAGCAGTTTGCAAGGGTAGCAATTCTTTTTGGTAAATAGGCTCTATTTTTGTCCTTTCTAGATGTCCATGGTTAGTTCCAGTCCACCCGATCTAAGTGAACCTGTTGTCTGGGCAAACCGAGAGAACAAGCCAGTGGACTGTTTTATTCTAATCTCAGACTCCTGTTCACCTCTTCGATTGAAAGCTGACTATCAGAAGGTGGCACAAGCCCTGGATGCCTTTAAGCAGAAACTGGACAAGCCTGATGCTAGGTATGCCGGCCCGCATAGTATGCCTTTAGCAGCCAGCGTCATAGTATCGACAACTTTATATGTGTGCTTGTCCCCTCCCAGTTCTTCATCCACCCTGAAGGATTTGCAATTACCTCCACGCCTTTCCTGTCTTTTTTGAGTAGAATTTGTCCAAAAAAACTGAAAAATCTGGTTTTTTGGTTGAAAATGACATTTTTAGGTAAAAATCGCTTGCGAAGCCGGAAATTGTTTGAAAATTGACATATTTTGACAAAAGTCTCGGATCAAAGAAGGGATTCACTTATTTTTAAGCAGTATTTGTTGGGGGCTTGGAAACTCTACAAACTTGTACGGTTCCCGTGCAAAATGTAAAAACAGCTAAATATCAAACATGACTAATTTTAAGTGTTTTAAAGTTAAAGCAGCAGCGAAAATTCTTTCTAAATCCGGCGAGGTTAGGTTAGTTTAAAATGATAAAGTTTGGTATTTATGGGTTATGAGGGAGACGTTGGAATTTATGGAGGGGGAGGGAGGAGGTCGCCGAATTCTGGGCCATCCCCGCCCACCTCCCATAAAAATAAGCCAAGGGAATTTTGAAGGGAGTGAGTGGTGTGGGACAGATAATTTAGAGACTCGCCACCATCTCCCGGTTTTGGGTGCCGTACTTAGGGTACAACGTATAATGTGCAGTTGAAGATTTGTACATATTAATGGTTTGCTAACGACTTTTCTATCTGATCTGTATCTTTTAATTTGCCATTGTGCGGACTAAATCTTTGAAAGAATGTATAGGTATATTCTAAGTGGTTGGCCAAGATTGCTAATAATACTGTAAGACATACATAGGTCACGATAGTGTTGTTTGTGTTGCTGTTGTTTTTCAGGGCGGTCCTGCTCTTTCTTCGAGCCACCTGTTTTCGAGATAGTCAAGAAATCGCTACTCGTAGTGACATTTTCCTGATGGGTGGATTTGATCGCAGCGTTCCAGCACTAATCTGGGATTTTGCCAAAGGCAAATTTTAGCTTGAAAGCTACCATTTTGTTTGCGACTGTTAGGCGACGATTTTCGACAGCTGAGTTTTATAACGAGCTATGTTGTTCATCTTTTTGCTATTCTTTTAACTTTCCTTTTACACGTGCAATGAGTTCTTTTTCTTGGCGATATTGTGAACAACCGACCTTACGATACGTAATATTGTGAGACGAAGAACTAAGCCGTGCTTTTGAACTATTTTCTTTGTCTTAATTTTCCTAATGTTTGCAATCGTTCCCGTCGGTTGAAAGTGTATGCTAACATTTCCTTTATAGCCTACGTATATACTGTGGAAATTTCTATTTTTGATATCGTCCACAAGTGCGTTTTCGCTTCTTTCTTCCTGAGTGTTCTGCAGCTTTGTTGTGTTTTGTATGTTTAAAGAGTTCTTTTCCAGTAGGTTTCTTTAATGGTTTTTAATTATATAAGTGCTTGTTTACACAGGTCCAGTGTCCCTTGTCTGTGTGTGAGTGCTTCCTTACTGTATCCAGTCTGGTAAACAAGCGCCAGGGTACTGTTGGTTTGTCCCGTTCTGTGTACTTATGTATCAGTATGTCAGATGTCGATATGTCACGTTTTGAGTTTGTTGTGAGAGTAGTTCGGTAGTGTGGTTGAACCATGTGTATATAAAAAATTCTTTACTGAAATTGTCCACTCTGATAGTCAAAGTCAACAGATATTTATTTTCATAATTAACGATCAAAACGAGCCAATTTGTTATGTTTATGTTTGTGGAAAAATAGACAGACCGGATGATTGTTTTGTTTTGTGGTATATTGTTTTAGAAGTGTATTGTTTCTACCGTGCTGGTGGTGCTTTTATACTCTGGTGTTGTTTCATGTAATTTGCAATGAGAAAATGTGAGGTCGTCAGTTTACGTACTTACTGCTTCTCTGTCGCAAATTATGCGGAAGCAAAATCACTTGCTTTTGGGGCAAAACCTTGATGTTTAGATTTGTTAGAATTGCGTTGTTTTATATTTGCTGATAAAGTCGTTATTTGAAGCATTTATTGGTAGACTGCGACTGAGCCGATCTTCAGTTTTTCCTGTTTATTGGGCGTTCTTTGCATTGTTGTGTATGTTTTATGTATATATCATTTGGTGAGAACATTTTGCCTCAACTGTTTTGTTAATCTGAGTGCGTGTGCTGGTTTTGGCGATTATGTTCATGTTATGTATATACTGCTTTCATGGCAGCTTACTGTCCGAACATAATTTTGGATAAAATATTTTTCTGATGGCAAATTTCCACAAATATTAGAATATACAGTACAAGTTTCATAATAACGAAACGATGTGGTGAGACTGAGCAGTTCTGACAGATATCTTATTCCATTCACTCCGCTTGGCTTTGCTTCGCTGTATTGAAATCGTGCGGTGGTTTATAAACCCTTCATATAGTTGTATAAAGTGTGTAAGTCAGTTTTGTCTTTATGGCTCCTGCTAACCATTAGCCAGCATTGAGGCAAATTAAAGCTTTTCTATTTTTTGGACAGAGACTAGAGTAATAAAACGTCTCACCATATTTTATTTGTAAACACTGATTGTATTTTATGGTGAAAAGCTTTGTATTCAGTGTACAGTTAATATGTGTCCTTGTCCCCCGAATTCTGGATAATTATATTTTTAGCAGTATCATCTTATCCTATCTGCCTGCCTGTCGGATTTCTTGATATTTTATTTTATATATTCATAATATATATATATTTTGTCGGTAGGTAACTATTGTTTACCATCGATTTCTGAACACTTTGTTTTACTTAACGTTCATTTATATACTTGTTCTGTTATACTATTCTGTCTTGGAAGAGTAAAATTTTGGTAATTTCAGTATTTCTTAGTTGGTTTGCTTTCTCTGAACGTCTGATCCTCCAGCCGCAATCAGCAGTTGTAAGTTTGAGATTGAGAAGCTAAAATTCGATTTTAGATTCTTAGAGATTTTGTGAAAGACCTTAAAGCACAATAGTGAAAGAAAACTATATAGTTTGTTTTTCAGGTAAATAGTGAAGTTTTTTTGAGTGGGAAAGCTGTATAGATTAGAGTTGGGCCGTTAACCAATTTCCCGGGCCTGCTGAACCAACCGGGCCGAGCCGAGCCCGGAGGCCCGATTCAAGGCCCGGTGTAGGCCCGGCATACAAAAAACAGTGTCTTAGTGCTATTTATTTCAACTTAGACAATTCGCGTAAGCTTAAATTGGACTTTCTAGTGAAGAAATTGTGGAAAAAATTAGAAAATGGATAGTAAAAGTTTGACCGGGCCTCACGGGCCGACCGGGCCTGGCCGGGCCACCAAGGCCCTGCAGGCCCGGTAGGCCCAGCTCGGGCCGGGCCGCGTATTTAGAAAATGCACATCTGCTACGCGATTGGAAACTGCACAGCGTCTAGGCGCATAGCTTTAGAAAGTGCACTGCGTCTGCGCGCAGCATTTTACAAGGCGCATTTAAGATAATATATACACACATTATATACACATTTTCGAATGGCGAGTGATATACTTGTGTTTAAAATTGAAACAGGAACATCGTATAATGTATGCAGGCCTCTAGCATCAGCAATGAAAAGTTATATATCCATTGCATTCGATTTGACTGAACTCCAAATTTTCACTTTTTTAGCGACCAGTTCAGTTTTCAAAAGAAACTTCTTCAATAGGGCGATTTTTCAATTTTTTCTGAAATCGTTTAATGATCAGTAAGTTCAGGATTTTGGGGAAAATATATACAAATTGTGTTTGATTTTCGTCAAAGTTTTCAAGTTTTGACGCTTATTTCTCTCGAACAGAAAGACAAAACGTGAAACCATGAAAACTTTTTGTCTCACAAAAGCGTAAGGCCGATTTTAACTGATTGAATGAGATGAGAGAAATCCGTGTTCAAAACTGGCAATATTTGATTTTTCGAAAAATGGTCATTTTTTGACCTCGAAAATCAATTTTCGCTGTTATCTCTTAAACCAAAAGGAATCAAAGAATAAAGAATGAAGAATGAAAGAAAGAATGACTATAAATCTGTCCGTGTATATAAGACGGCCACAGCGCAAATTACGGCGGCTCCAAAACTCAATTTTCACGCCGCGACTTTTCCAAAATGTTTTCTAGGCGAAATGATGAAATTGTAATAAATTTGAATGAATTTCAAAGGCAATTGCGCTTTAAAGCCCAAAAATACACGAACCCGAACCAGCACCTTAAACTGAATCTGAAATTGAAAATAAATTGACTTCCTGGCACATCACAACTTTGGAGGGGACGAAATTCTATTAAGCCGTTTTCTGATCTTTTCAGTTTACCCCTTCGAAAAATATTTTACAAAATTCTACTGTTAGACCAAGGAGAAAGTTTTTCCAATTTTGCAGAATAGTGTTTATTTAATGATTTCCGATTTCGACAGACTCACGAACAGACAGCCGGACTACAGATTTTGTGTAGTTATATATATACATACTAATCGAAATCACACTGTTTTGTTATTGTTAGAAAAGCCAAAATTTTAGATTTCATTTTTAAATTTCAGGTAGCCTTCTGAAGCGCAAAAAGTCTAAATTAAAAACCTTCGTTGCAATATATGACATTTAAAAAATTACAACTTTTTGTAATTCTTCTATATATTCGACGTATTTTTGCAGTTTTATACGTATATCCTGACAAAACAGTCAAACGCCAAATGTTTGTAAATGGGCTGTTATCGCCAAATGTTTGTAAATGGGCTGTTATGTACGTATAATATGGCGCAAATAAATATACACCTAATAGGAATACGAAACATTTTCTTTCCAAGATGCTGCGCGCAGACGCAGTGCACTTTCTAAAGCTATGCGCGTAGACGCTGTGCAGTTTCCAATGCGTGTAGGAGATGTGCATTTTCCAAAATGGTGAGCGTACACGCTGTGCACTTTCCAATGCGCGTAGCAGATATGCATTTTCTAAATACGCGGCCGGGCCTTCGCGGCCGACCGGGAACGGGCCCGGGCCGGGCCTACCGCTCCAACTACCGGGCCGGGCCGGTGCAGGCTCGGCCCGGAGCCCGAGACCCGGTTCAAGGCCCGGGCACAACTCTAGTATCGATATGCAGGAGAAGAGCTACGATTTCCAGTCCGACGGTTAGCTGTTCGCTGCATTTTAAATAGTTTCTTTAGGCCAATGAGCTAATCTCATTTGCTTTGCCAACTCATGTGAATTTAGAAGCAGAGTGCAGTATGCCACCGCC
>JASAND010030416.1:0-37775 GCA_030248195.1 Trissonchulus latispiculum | reverse complement strand
TTTGAGTAAATAGCGGAAAATTGTCAAACTCCAACGTTTCTTGTCGATGAAAAGGGTCGTCAAAAAGAGATTATAAACTGCTCTAATTTAAAGGCCTGAATATAAATTCTAACTCAAAGGTTCCGTAATATTTAAAGGCGGTTCCAATAACACTAATCATTTCGTTGTTACTCTCATCAGAGAGTCTTTGGAGCAAAAATATAAATTTTTAGCAAAATTAAATTAAATTAAATTCCAAAACTAACTCTTTCGAATTTCAGATCTATTTGTAGCATATATATATTACGCGGACAGCTATGTCCAGTGCTTCTCAGTGCGCCAATTGGAACCCTCGGGCCCCGAATTTCACAAAACAGCGATTTTTAATTTTTTCAAAATATGGCATGTTATAAAATCAATCGAAAGCTCTCAGTGCAGGGATGAATTCGTCTCATAGAACGATGGCTAGAAAATGCTTCTATTCTAAATAAGTTAACCGCTGATAAATGTTTCAAGACATCAATGGTGCAAGCCAATGGACCTGTTTCGCCGTAAAAACCGTCAACTAAGCTTGTGATTAAGCTCAAACGGTTTCAAACTGCACGAAAATGCTTTTACTTACAGTATCTAGACAAAAATAGCTAAATCATGCGAAACAGCTAATTTTAATATGCGAAAATTTGTGATTGCAGAAATAACTATTCAGTCTACCACAATTAAATTTTTAGTACCATAATTTATGCACCACAGTTTCTAATAACATCGAAATAAAATTTCAATCATAAATAACCAACGTTGACAGAAACTGAAAAGATCAAGCTAGCAACAATTAATTAATTAACAACTAGGTTTCCTGGAATTACCCTGGAATTGCTGAAGGCATCATCCTAGCGCCTGGCGGAAATCCCGCTCCGGGAGGAAATCCTAATAAAAACACGGAAGTTTACAAAATGTATTAGTCAAAACTCAAATTTAATTTTATAATATATAATTATAATATAATAATTTATAATCAGTAAACAGTGTAATATGGGATGGATATGGACTATGGTTATGCAAGACTCTTTTGTCTAATTAAAATAACCCATTATACGCATTTTTTTATTTAATCAACATTTAACTGCAAAGATGGTGGCAGACGCTTCACTAGCATAGTGCTACGCCTTTGCAATTTCCAATTTACTTACCACCACAAACAACTTAATTTTTAAGACTATAAAAACAGCAAACAGTACAAACCCACTGACCCGTCTAGTAGAGTAACAGATAACTTAGCCCACATACTTGCCATTCCGGGTGCAACCATTCCTGGAGGGAGTCCTGGAATCATAGAGCCGGGCGGTGGAAGGCTCATTGGAATCCTTGCCATGGCTGCTGCGGCATGCTGGGCGCTAAGACCCGGAGGCAAAGCGCCCTGTGGGAAACCAGGAGGCGGCATATTCACTGGCGGTAGACCAGGCGGTGGGACTGATGTATTCAGAAAGGCTCCCGGCTTCGCTCTACAACAGGAAAAACAAGAATAAAATTGAGCTGATTCAGATTCACCATACAACACGATGTTCGCACACCGTGCTTTTGCTGTCTTGACAGCCTGGAAAAAGATGTTTTGATTTTTAATTTGAAGGGATCTTCATACGGAGTCTTTGCAATTTCCATACTTATAATGTACATAATTGAAGGGTATACATAATCTACACACTGTAATGTACAGGGGGAAGTGTCAAGCCTTACAGCTTATCAGTAGGCGAACACAACGGCAGAACCTTAAGCATAAGCGTAAGTGTAAGCATAAGTGTAAGCTTGAGCACCTAATAATTCTGGAAAGGTTTGTACGTTTTCTAGCGAAAACTTTGAAGACACAAGTACTACCGCCTGCTTTCCAAACAACACGTCGACTTCTGCCGTAGTCGAAGCTAAGGTACGTATGCATTTGAGCTCGCTACACAACAGTGGGGCCACTAGCGTAGACACGGGGGGGCGGCCGCCCCCCCGAAATGGTTTTGCCCCCTGAAAAAAACTTGGCCACAAGAAAAATTTTAAGCCCGCGCGAGGCGCGGGCTTTTAAATTTATCATAAACACAGAAATTATTGTACTAAAATGCCCCAAAAATTAGTGCATGTACTTCATTCAAAAATTTTCGCGCCTTCGGCGCGACATAATTGTTAGCATATTATACACTACATATAATTAAACCTTTATTAGTTGTCTTTACTTTACTTTGCTTTGCCAGCTTTGTAGTTTTATTAACTGCATTATTACAAACATGATTTCCTTGAATGGTGGTTGCTGGAAATGTGCTGCTTGGAATACTCTGTAAAAAATGGGAGCATCCAATCTGAGTTTTTCGTATATACAAGACTGTAGAAGTGGAAAATATATAGCAAATTAAACTACAAAATTTATTTTGGGAATTGATAATGTACAATGTAAAGAATTCAATGTTTCAATAGCGTTTTAATGGCAAAATTGAAAATTTTTCTCAACTTCTGGGGGGCTCCGCCCTCCAGACCCTCCCTTTTTGGGTTTTAGCATGCCGCTTTCGGCTACAATAGATTTAAGCTAAGATTCTTATAAAATTTTGTACGTAGTGTTCATACAATTGTTGAGCAAAAAAATTAAAAATTTCACCCCCCCCCCCAGACCTCGGTCCAAACCGCCCCCCCTGAAAATTTTTTGTATCTACGCTACTGAGTGGGGCCAACATGGTTTCAGTTGTAAGTGCTGTATCGTTAGCATTCAGATCGCGTTCGCCTGCTTTCCAAACAACAAGTCGACTTCTGCCGTAGTCGAAGCTAAGGTACGTATGCATTTGAGCTCGCTACACAACAGTGGGGCCAACACGGTTTCAGTTGTAAGTGCTGTATCGTTAGCATTCAGATCGCGTCCGCTATACTTTAAAAAACAAGTGACACGACTCTAACGAAGACAATTACTAACAAACAAAAAACTACAAACTAACTCCCTAAATACAAAATACGTACACTTCAACTGCTCCAGATGTTAGCACAGTGATCGCCCCTGGTTGACTGACAGGTGCCGCTGTGACAATGGCGCCCGGCGGAACGCCAGCCGGAACCACAGAACCAGCCGGAACAACGACGTTCGTGGAAATCGCAGTGCTGATCTGCGGCTGATGTATCGATGAAATCGGGGCACCAGGAATCACAGTCGCGCCTGAGACTGCAGGATTTACAGAGGACTGAGTGGGAGTCTGCGGTGTGGTGGGCTGGGGTGCAGTGCTGCCAGGAGGCGGGGTGGTGGAGCCAGGCGGTCCGGGAGAAACCACGGAAACCGGAGCCGGTGCCGGACCACTGGTCAGCACAGTAGGTATGGTCTGTTGTGGGACCTCATCCGGTACACCGGCCACGGCACCGCCAATTGTGGCAATGGCAGATCCGATCAGGCCGAGGCCACCTTCTCCCATGGCCTCATCCGGATTCAACGGGGCCGGAGTGGCCGGAACAGCCGTGGACAAAACCGAGGGATTGGCTAGATTGACCGTTCCTAGATTCTGCAGCTTTCCAGTTTGCAGTTTGTTCTTGTCTGAAATAAATACAGGTAAAGCTCACCGCTGCAAACAATAGAAAAATTTTATAAAAACCCAATGCGTGTTTGGTGCGTATACGCACTCCTTCAATTTAAATAATTGTCCACAGAATGACAAACTACTATATACGTACATAGTAATGCAGTTAACTCGTTCTTAGCTTCAAAAACAAGACAAACAAAAATTAAAAATAAATGCCAACCGAAAAGCAGTTTCATGCAAAAGACAAGCTAGCTAAAGGTGGTGAATCCTTTTGGAGCAGGGTTTTTTGTGCATATTACTGTGCATATGCACACTTTTTTCCAAAATGCACACTCTAATTTAAAAATGCACACATAAATGCACAGTCAAATTTTGCTTCCGCTAACCACAAAATGCTCTAAAAAATTTCCAAAGCGCTTCAAATTTTAAAAAAAGCTCTAGCTTTTAGCTGGGGGCTGCCGCCCCCAGACCCCCGCTTTTTCTTACGTACTATTATTCGGTCATGGCAACGTCGCAACAACCTTTCTTTGTTTTATTCTTCCTCACTAAAGCCACTAATTATTGAAATATTTTTGCTTTAGGTTCTAAGTATATATTTATACTACGTAGTGTGCGTTCCTTCATCGTTAAAAATAAAAGGCTGGATTAAGCCAATTTTTCTTAAAGTATTTCTTTACATTTTCTTCCTCTACAACGGTTCGATGTGTGCAATGCTAGCTCTCTTATTGCCGTTTGTTAATCTGTTAAAATGGTAAGAAATTGTTCATAAAAATTTCTTTCGTGTTCAAAATTCCAAAAAATTCCCAACTTCTGGGGAACTCCGCCCCCAGACCTCCCCAGCGTCGACTTTCAATCTAATTTCTGCATTATATACGAACGTTAGATATATATATTAAATGGTTACCCGCAGAACAGGGCTGAATTACAAAAATACGTAATTTCACCTCGGATTTTATCGTTACTTTGAAGAAATTCTTGAATTATATAAGTAAATTTGGCAGCAAATTGACAATCCTATGTTGATTTTATGTTCTTTACAATTTTGCCCTTAATAGGTTCACAGCATTGCAGGTGTCAAACCCCGACACCTATATACGTTAGTTTGTATAGTTATGCATTTGCCTAAATATCAGTATATATACGTGTGCTAACCAGTTAAGATTTAAAATCGTCATCAAAACATCAACTAAAGCGTGGGATTCCAGTTGAAGTCAAAAATGCGTAGAACACAAAATTACGGCCAAAAATGTACGTTATAGTTCAAAATAAGCAATTTTTTAAAAATGCACACATTTTTTTCCAAAATGCACACTATTTTTTAAAAATGCACAAAAAATGCACACTTGTCCGCAACCAAAAAAACCCTGTTTTGGAGACATCAACTTTGAACCCTTATTACTCATTTATAACTTGGAGTTAAGAAGCCATTTTTATATCAAAATGGAGCTTAACATTTTCTCTTTCTAATGAATGCAATGAAACTAACTTCAGTTTTCGAGAACTATTTTACTGCATTTTCCAAGTACTTTATTCCAATCGGCTACATCATTCGAGTCCACTATCAAATAGCTGGGGATCCTTTTTAATTATCGTGAAATCGCTCTTCGTTATAAAGAAATTAGCTAAAATGTTTGCGCAACGTGGATTTTGCCTACTTTTCCCAACTTTGGCAAGAGGCCACTTTAGCTAGAAAGCAGCAATCGGGGCAACTAAAAAAGGGTCATTGGGTATTTTGTGTAAAGCACGTCCATTAAGTGGCAACCCTCTAGCTTGCATAGTAAATGCTCCACAATCGTTGGAAAAATTTGGTCATGTTTTTTGCAAAAACTAAATTTTTATGATAGCAGCTCACGGGATAGCAGTTGGAAGATTATCATGCCTGGGAAAATAGGCCTCGACGAGACCTTCAAATCAACTCCCTTAGTTTAATCTTACGGCTTGTGTAGCTCAAGAAATCGTGGATTATTTGATTTCTGAAAAAATGAAATATAAGTTTTCAACGCCAAAATAAGAAACTCGATTATATCTCACAATAGAAAAGAAATAGAAAAGAGCTAGAAAGCTGCTTCCAAAAGCAAAAATGTAGAGCTCAACGAGATCTTTCATATGAGTATAATCTCATTACTATGAAGCTGCTGCTCAACTGTCAGAAATTGGCAAAAACCGTCCTGAACGGAAATCTCGAAATTTTGAAGCGGGATAGCGCGGAGGGTGTTAGAACTCCAAATGAGCTTATTTTGAAAAGTTTCATTGAATTTCATCTTGGTTTGAGCCGTCAACCAACAATATGTGCCCAAAAGGAATCACCACCTTAAGGGGGGGTCGCCTTCGACCATCTCCGATTTTTCTCATTTTCACATATTTTGTACTCCCCATGGGTCCGCAAAACAAGTCAGTTGCGTTTGTTGCAAAACTTTCCCTAACATTCACAATAGTCCTCCAAAGGTGACCCCGACATGTGTTAAACATAGGAAAACGAAAAAGTTAGGAAAATTTCACGGTAACCAAAAGTTTGAGCGCTGTGTAAGAGCAAATGAGCTATAACTTGGCAAAATGTTAATCTGGACTGGGTAGCGTGTTAATATCTATATGAGGAGTTTTTGCGTTAGCTCAGCGAATTTTTAGAAATTTTCAAAGTTGGGTGAAACCGGTTTTTGCACAAATTTGACTTACAAAAACGTCACCAAAGAAATGTTTTGTCGTGGCCTGAACTAACCTTTTACTGCACAGATTTCGCGTATAGATATTAACACAGTACACAAATAGAGGTTCAATTTGCATACGCAAAATCCATGCTGCTACTTGTGGGTAGTTCATACGTTTGGTTACCGCGTTGGTGCTTTGCCTCAAAATACGTCATTTTCTCAATTTTTTGGATATAATGGTCCATAAGTCGGGTGAAAGCCGAGCTATTACAACCAAATTCGGTGTGCCAGTTTGCACATATGAAATTTAGTTCTGTGCTAAATTTCACTGCAATTGCCGGTGTTTAACTGTGGATGCATGCCTCAGTGCGATGACGGAGGTCTATGGTCAAAAAAATGGCAAATAGCCAAATTTTGTATCAAATTGAAGCTCTCGATGTCCTGAACATTTTATCTTCTTGCACCAAGTCTCTACAAAGCAGTATGAGAAAGTTAAAGCGCATTAAAGTTTGAAATAAATAACAGTCGGAAGGAGCTTGATCAAATCGTTCAAACGCCGTTTATCGCTCGTTGCTTAGCATATCATTGTCATTTGCACAGCAATAAATAGCCCAAGATAGAGGCTTCGATTTGGTGTATTGGCCATACCATAGTCTTTTGTCATCCTATGTGTACACGTCTTCGAAGCCCTTAGCGAGGCATAGTGGCGTAAATACTAAATTGTAGGGTTTTGAACTGCAATATCTCTTAGCAGGATTGACCTTGGACTCTAAACATTTGTCTCTTTGGACACATACGGGGGTATATTATACCCAAAAATGAGCGAAATCGGTGACTATAAAATTTGGTACCCGGCAACCCCCCCCCTTAAGAAGATGTACCAGAGGTCTTTATTATGCATTTACACAGTCTCAGCTAAATTTACGTGGTCAAATTTAAATGGTCACAGCGAAACTTTTTGCAAATGGGTTTAAAGCCTTTAATTTTATCAAAAAGCACTAACGTTTAGCTAACATCTATCTGCTCCCAGACACCGCAGTATTAACGTTTTTAGATGTTAGCTGCAGTATATATAGTGTAGTTGTTTGGCTTGCTATGTAGTTTGCTATGCTTGCTATGTAGCTAACTTTCTGCTTGCTACTACTTACTATTTGTCGATATCAAATTTTAGCTTCTACACCAGTTCTGTTGTAGAGATTTGTTCATTTGTGTATTATTATTGACACTAACGTGTGTTGCAACAACTGATAGCTGTAACCAGTTAAGTTAAAAGGCAAATTTTTCTGCAAACAAAGCTATTTTTATGGTTAAGTATTATTATTTATACTTTATTAACTTGTCACATTAACTTGTCACATATACCAAGGAGTTCTTTATGTAAAAAGTATTCTTTCTTTATTCAGACGCAGCTACCTGTTCCTGACGCAAAAATTTGCTGAACTCAAAATGACGCAAACCCGAAAACCAAAATCATTCTTGGAGATTTTTGCTTAGCATCAAAAAACAAGGCTGCAACGCGAAATACAGCCTAAAATGTTTAATTTGGTATAATATAGTATACCAAAAAACACCACTTGTAAATTTTTGTAAACGAACTAAGAACAATAAGTAGTCACAAAATAAAAATGTTCCAAAATCGGCCTGAGCGTTGTCAAAAGATTGTAACTAGATATTACGAAGAATGTTCACAAAAGGCTTGTAAATAAAACGCAATTTAGTTCCCGTTTTGCAAAACAAATCTATCCAAGAACAGATAAGCCCCTGGAAAAGATATCCTACCATCATTATCAGTGTAAGAAACGTAACGGCGTGCTGTAATAAATTGTAAAATTAAAACATTTATAATTAACAAACATTTGCAGAATTATGAAAACGAAAACCTAAGTGATAACGCTTACGTATTGTAAGTACACAAGGGGATGGCCGGTTAAGGATAGTTATATACATAATGGATTTTTTCGCTGAGTGAGGTTCACTTTTGGCTTCCTTTCCTATTCGGGAATTCCCCCACTCACTTTAAGGCACTCAGAAATTCGAAAATCCGAAGAATCTTTGGTAAAAGTTACCTCCTTCACCAGACGTTTTTTGTCTGAAGTCTTTAACTTTGGTACTCCACCTGAATTTTGAGCAGTCGTAACTGATGCATAGCTGTACTGTGTAGTATATAAGGACTTTAATCTTTTACAGTACTTTTGTCAACTTCTAATCACCTTAGGTCCTCACACCTGTTCGCTTCTACACTACACAAGGAAAATCTACCCCCATTTTTTCGTTTACGAAAAGCACAAACCGTTATAGAATGATCATGTCACAAGCAAACGTAAACCGATTAGAAACTTTCACCTACCATTCATAATTCCTAAGGCGCCAGTTCCGGCGAATAAAATTTTGTTTGCCTGCTGACCAAACTCAGCACGAAGACGACGCTGACGATCACAATAAATACTCCAAGTTTCTTCAGTAAAACCATAGTTGAAATAGTCCGTCAGATCCGCACCTAAAAATCAGAGACTGCAATAGCATGAAGTTTTGGTACCGCTATATTCTTTGATATTATATCTAGCAATTCCATCCTGGGGCTTATTCTACATAACTATGTATAAGTACGTATATATATTGGAAGGGGCAAGCCAACATAATTATAGCACTGTCCCCGGAAAAGTTGGAGCACTTTTAGCTATCAAAGCGTCGCTTCAAATGTCGCTCAGAGTGCCACTTTCTAAAAATTTTTAAAACTTTTAAAACTAAATTAATATGTTTATATAATTTTGCACTAAAACTAATCTTTTCAGCGGGTATTATAAAACAGTGCAAATGTTGTCAGTTTAGAAACATTTCGCCAGTTTTGTGACTTCGACAAAATCCCACTTTCATTGAGCTTCACTTTTTTCATATTACTTCTTCAACATGAGTTTAATCAGTAGGGAGGATCCGAGCACAACTATGAAAGTTCTGTAAAATAAAAGACGTTGGAAAAAAGCATACCAGGCTTGCGCCAAGGCTTATCCTGAATTTTTTCCAAGTCAAAATCATAAATACATGTCCCTTCAATGTTCGCAGTGGCATCAATATCCAGCTTCTGGCCTATTTTTGCTGAAAATTAAAAATCATGGCAATTCAAGATTTGCAATGACACATTCACGGAAGCCTACGAAATCTGAAAATATGAACTGCGTTTCGAAACAAGACTCTCCTATCCAATTCAATTCAAAGAATCAATTTTGTAATCCAAAGTCAAACACACTTTTGAAATATGACAAGAACTTCGAGGTAAAACAGAAAATTATATATACATACATAACGTCTGAGCATACTAAAACCGCTATAAAAATAGTGACCACGGTGTCTAATCGGACAACTTAAAAACGGAATAAAAATGGCAAGAAAAACTCTACGTGTATATATAATTGGCTACTAACTTGTTGCCTTCTTCGGAGCTTGGCGATAGCTGGAAAATAAAGTTATGCAACATTATACACGCGCAAAACGTGCTACATAAAGCTTGCGAAGAAAAACCAATAAAGGAATACAAACTGATTAAAGTTGTTCAACTTTCCAGCGAGATTCTCCAAATTTGAAGAAAATCACTGCTGCTGTTTAGGTTACCATTCTTACACATGCTGCTGGCAAGAAAGTTGGCTCAACTGATTAGCTAACTACATAGAGCGTAAGTTTTTAAAGTACTTAAGGCTCAATTTGCTTGTCGGAATCTCAGCTCCCAAAAGTCGTCACTTCTCGATATTTCGTCAAATTGACAAATTCGGCAATGGTCCTGTTTTTCATGAGATGTATATATACATATATATGTATGCATATATATATAGTGTGTATATATACTTTGCATATATATATATACGTACATAGGCAGGAGCACCAACTCACGCATCTAATCTGACATTGGTTTTGATATCTCCAATCGTTATTTGAACGTCGTCGTCATCATCATCCGAATCATCACTGGGGTTCTCATCTCCCAAAGGAGTCTATACAAGAAAGCAACTTTATACGTATTATACGTATGTGCAAATACATTTTTGTCATCGCCCTGCTTGACTTAAGAATAGGTTCCGATAAGTACGTATATTGAAGAGAATAGCACTTTAGAAAACAGCGCAAACTGTATATACGTTAAGAAACTAGCAAACATGTGGACAACTCAAGAAAAGGCTTACACCAGGATCTTCTGTGTTTTTGGGTGGCTGTGCTGATTCGTCTTGTGCGGATCCTGCGGTAGGAGACTGTGAAGCTGCGGCTGAGGCCATAATATAATAACAATCAAAGCAGGTCACAGATAATATAATTAGCAGGACATATATGTATACAAAAACAAAGCGGTCACTAGAATGAAAAGATATATACAACCATGCAACCAATAAAAAAGCTCATCTGGATCCTGAAACATTGGATATAAAATTTAAACTTGAGGGAGGATTAGTCTTAATAATTAATATCCCTACGGCATTGGCCATTGGGATGCTGTACGTTTTCAGGGTATTTTTACGGATTTTTCCGGGGGGAGGGATTTTTAGCAAAAATGAGCCAAAAATAAGCTATATATTTTATTTTTGGCGTATTTTGCAAGCCTTGCTTGCTTATGAGCTATATGTAGTCAGACCCGGGAAAACACCCCCAAATTAACGGTAAAGACCTGTGCCTCCTTGGAAGCCTGGTAGGCCCTGTGAATGCAACTAATGTGTGATAATATAGCGCCCGCCACCCTAGGTAACTACACACTGTAAGCCGTGGGGTGAAAAAACCCACCCCCTTTGGGGGGCCCTACCGCCTTCAGGGTCATGGGTTGGAGCTTTTTCGCGGCTTTTTCTAACCTATGTGTGCAAAGATCAAGTCGCATGGTTCACCCAGCTCATTTTTGAAATTTTGACATTTTTTTGGTTCAACCATCCAAAAATTTACCAAAAGTTTGGACCGATGTAACTTTTGACTGGGCTGGGCTAGAAAAGTTTTGCAAATATCTGCAATTATGGCAACTCTTCCTCTTTGCACACAGCAAAAATTAGACTGACTACGATAAGTACGATGGAAATAATAAAAAAGTTCCAGCCAAAATCCGAAAATGTGGGTCCCCCCGTGACCAGGTTTTACCGGGGGCCCCCGAAATTGACCTTCCCCCTCCCCGAAAATGCCTTCCCCCCCAGAGATCGCCCCCTCCCGCGACTTTTGCTCCCCCCCCGGACTTTTTGGGGGGCTAAATTTTTCCCAAAAAATCAAATCCTTAAAAATTTTCCGGCATCGCCAGAGATTTTTTCGTAAAAATGGCTATTTTTAGCTTAAATCCTGGCATTTTTGGCAAATTTTTGCCTTTCTACGTTTAAAATACGCCAAAAATACCAATTTTTAGCTCATTTCTGCAAACAAAATCTCCCACCCCCCGCTAATTTCTTCACCCCCACCGGACCCCCCGGGAAGCCCCCCCCCCCAAAAAAAAACCAAAAATACCCTGATGACTATATATATATATATATATATACATATATATATATATATATATGAGACCCCTGGGCTAAATAAAAAGTTTTCAGTGCTTCCAAAGTGGACCTCCCAAAACCACCGCCAAATGCCAAGGGTCATATCGGAATTTCCAAGCTTCTCTAGCTAGCATGGAGAGACTCCTGGCTCTAATACTTTGCATGCGGGTTTGTATAATAAATCCGGCTTAATATCTTGTCACCAGCATGGTTTTGTCTCTGGTAGGTCAACTCAAACACAACTTTTGCATTGTGTAAGGGATTGGGTCACATTTATTGACAAAAACACTCCGGTAGATGTAGTTTATATCGATATTAGTAAAGCCTTTGATACGGTTAGTCATTTGAAGCTGCTTTACAAGTTGAAACGCTATAAAGTTCCTGATATATTTTGTAAATGGATTGAAAATTTTCTAAGCGATCGCTATCAGGTGGTAAGGGTGAACGGGGTGTATTCATCACGGTGTCAGGTTCTGAGTGGGGTGCCTCAAGGAAGTGTGTTAGGTCCACCTTTATTCTTGGTGTATATTAATGATGTAATTAGTAGAGTTGAACATAGCTATGTAAAAATATATGCGGATGACACTAAAATATATTACACATGTGGTAGTGATGCTGACCGTGGTGTACTCTTGAATGATATCAATAACGTTTTTGGGTGGGCGAACGAGAACCAACTGAAAATTGATTTGGAAAAGTGTGTTTTAATGCATTTCGGTGGAAACAACAATAAACTTGATTATACAGTGAGCAATGTTCAGATACCAGCTGTAAACTCCATGTAGGATCTAGGAGTAATCGTAGATGATAAATTAAAATTTTCTCAACACTGTTCGTCAATAAGTGTTAAAGCTTTGACTCGTATGAACATTATTTTTAAGTCATTTCGATCACGAGACCGGGATTTTCTGTGTGCAATGTACACTACTCACATACGACCTATTGTGGAGTACGACTGGCCGGTGTGGACTCCGTATTTAACAAGGCGCTAATTTATTGCAAAAGGGATATCTGTAACAGCAGTTTAAATATTTTCAGTACTGGCTTGATAGGACTGCTTTCTATGTACAGAAATCGTTCAGCTAACAATTAAAAGATCAAGACAGACTGAATGAGCCACACCCAACGCGACCATATTTTGCTTAAACATCTAATTCACTTTTCAGATAGATTTTAGCCTTAAAATTGTATCCTGGATACTCCAAGATAGACCTGTCGCATGAACAAAATTATCTGAGTGAGTGTAGTTTCGGTGTTTTTAAAAAGAGTTTCAGAGTGGTGGACAACCCCATTGTATCTCAGCATAAAGCGTTTAGCATGTAGTCACCATTTACGCCAATTTGAAGTAAGTGCACTGACAAATATTCTTACATTGAATTATGAAATAATTTTGAAACTTTTTAATGTCTTCAATCTAACTATATAAATGCTCTTTAAACATAAACTGTTAGTCACATATTCTTTGGGCCCTTCTTCAAACTTTGCTTGCAACGTAAACCACAGGATGAATGCCTTGCATGTCTCGGATTAATTTCAAACACACAATACTTTTCTCAGATAAAGAATGCATGCCCTTGTAAAGCTCATTACAGTTGCGTTTGCATCGCAAATCCTAGGTTTGCCGAGGAAATAAATATAAATGACGTAATATAAATTAGTCGGAGACACTCGCATTAGGGTTGCCTATGCATCTTAAAAACTTACATTTCGATATTTAAAATGTTGTATGATATCTTCGAAATGCTGTAATGTTTACAACATTTATGCTCGCTGTACTACCACTATAAAACTTAGTTTATCTATATACTTTTTCTCAGGCTAAATAACACAGCTTTGACAAGTACAGAACTGTGGGTATTTAGAAACTACCAAATCAAAATTTTCAATAAAAAGGGTATGGTAAGGCTGCGTATTTTTTGGTTCCACTTTGTAGATCATGACGCATGTTAGACAGTTTTCTGTAGAATGTTCGCGAAGAGAAATGCTTTGACCGCAGAATTACTGAAAAGAATTTTGCAAACAAAACGCAACTCTGCCAACTAAAAGGGACGTATACGTTTCCTATGCTGCAGGACAAATTGTGTAGTATGTAGACAAATATGCTAATTTTTCAAATTTGGAGCCTAATTTCGAATAGACTGATGTTTGCGATATACGGTTGTTTTAGTTTTGATTCGAATCGATTCAAAAGTGTTTTGATGCGACTTTTGATTTGTGATCAATCGAACTGAATCAAGTTGTTTAATTTTTCCCAGCAAAAAATTGAACTGAATCAAATTTAACTGAATTTTCAGAAGCCAAAATCGAACTGAATCAAATCAAAACTTTTGTCCAGGAATCAGTAATTTTGATTTTGATGCGATTTTTATTCACATTTTGATTCAGCAGAATATATGCTAAAAGCTTTCACTCAGCCTCATATGCACTATGAAAAATACTTTTTCCTACATGCATCTTTTCGAGTATATACTGTTGAACCTATTATTCTGTGCATTTAAGGTTTGTTTCTGCTCTGCATTAGGGCAGTGCTCACGGCAGATATATATACCAGCAAAATCTTAACAAGGTATTTTTTAGTTTGGAAGACTGTATTGACAGGCATTTACTTATTTACTTATTTTGAAAAATCAAAAGTCGCATCAAAATTCAGTTTTGGTAAAAACTGCATCAAAATCAAAACTTTTTCAAATTCAAAATTTCAAAATCGAACTGAATTAAATCAATTCATTTTCGGGTGTAGAAAATCGAACTGAATCAAATCTGACGATTTTTCACAGGCGAAAATCGAACTGAATCAAATCAAAACTTTTTAGGCCGCATCAATACAACCGTATTGCGAAATTTGGACATTTTGGGACCATAGAATGTTAAGTTTGACCTGTGCCTAGGCTATACCAGACAATGGAAAATATTCTTTCCGGTGTATTCTAAAAGCAAATACAGGGCTGTTGCGCGTGGTTTTCGAAAAAATAGGAATAAAAATAGGAATTTTACCACCAAAAAATAGGAATAAATAGGAACTTTTTGGTCAAAAAAATAGGAAAAAATAGGAATTTCCAGGCTGAAAATGAAGGCTTAATTTGTCGATTTCAGCAGAAAGCGCAACTACTATGTAACTTTAAATGAATTTTAAATGTTCTGAAAACTTTTAACTCTTATTTTGAATTTAACGAACGGTGGTATCACCATTTTTCTGGATTCGAACCATTGGTAATCATTTGAAGCTGAAATATTTCACCGCTCGGCAAATCGGAAATCTGGGGCGATACGATTAAAACTTTTTGAGTTCAATCTGGGTTCAACTGGCATTTTTTAGGGTTTTGAAAGGGGGGGGGGCTTCGCCCACCCCCTAGGGACGGGGAAGTGGGGGGCTGCCGAAAAGTAGGGGGGCTTGCGAAAAGTGGGGGACTTCCGAAAAGTGGGGGGCAAGCCCAAGGTACAAATATACCTAAATTTTTAGCCAAAAATTCGCATTTTAAGGTAAAAACACAAAAAATAGCTGTTTTTAACCTTAAAATGAACTAATAAGTCCATAAACTAGCTAAAAATTGAGGAAAATTTTTAAAAATTTAACCTCAAAAACCTAATTTTTCGACACTTTTGGTGGACCTCCAAAAAGTGGGGGGCTCCGAAAAGTGGGGGGAAATGTCCACCCCCCCTACTAAAAAATGCCAGTTTAACCAGGGATGGACACAGGAAGGAAAAACACTTTTTCTGTTTTCCCCGCAGCTTTCGAAATAAATTGCTAGTTTTTCAGGTAAAGGTAAGTTAGAAATTTTTTGAAAAAGCAGCGGTAAAATTTGAAATTTCCGAAAATTTCTGAGTTTTTCTGAAAATTCGAAAAATTCTCTAGAACGCCCTGAATTTATTTATTGCTAAAAACCCATTTCAAACCTTACAGTTATGAAAATAATTTCTGACCTGTACGTACTTCAGTTCTGAAATGAAAAACTTTTGGTCTTGTGCGCACTATTTCTAGCGACAGAAAGAGAAAATTACTGAAAAAGATCAGCCAAAGTGCTCAAGAAAATTGCTACTGGGTCGTGAATTTCACAAAAATCGCTAGTTTTACTGGAAACCCAGCCCACAGACCCTCCGCAATTACTTGTATCCCTACTTCTCGTTATCTTTTTGGAATCTTACATTTCTAAAAATACTAGAACTAAAACAAAAACACCCATGGTTAACGTATGAGTAAAGCAAATGTGGATGTGCAACGAGCACTGCATTTTAAATTATACAATACGTATGTAGGTCCAATTACCAAACATTTGGAAACTTAGCTTAATCCGTGCTGACTTATTTATAACTACGAATTTTTAAAACAGGCAAATGTTGTGGCAATGGTCGTACAAAGCTTTTAATTTTCACACTAACAATTTAGTAACCCAACGCACATATGCACCAAGGTATACCTAGTGTAAGTTGGAGGACTAATATAGGCAAAGGTAAGACGAGGGCGTTTTAAAAACAAGTAAAACACAATTGCGCCGAAGGCGCAAAATTTTTCTCAAAACCTATTATGTCATTCAAAGTTTTGAATTGAAGAAAGTTTTGTATTCTGTGCAGCAAAATAGCCAAGATAAAAATTTATAATTCACACTGGTCAAATACAAAAAAATAGGAAAAAATAGGAATTTCGGCTGAAAATAGGAATAAATAGGAATGTCTCGAAAAAATAGGAAAAAATAGGAAAAATAGGAACCGCAACAGGCCTGCAAATAGTATAAGACTTTGGGGTCATATCAAAACAACTGACATAAAAATTATTAAATTATTTTGTACTGCAAACCCGACTAAATTCTTGGCTTTGAGGCGATTATTACATTTGCCCCGTCGGTACATACTGGCATTTTTTTGATTTGAGCATTTGGTTTAAGCATTTTTGTCTCCGACTTGCACGAAGCTTGCACATTTTATTTGTGCTAATTGCTGGAGATTCCACAAGATTTAATTAGGTAATTCATTTTGCAACAAAAATCTATACGCTAGACTTTCTGGCATTTGTCGGAAATGTAAGCAACAATTGATGGTATCGAAATGAAGTTTACCAACAAAAGTTTGTATTAAATGATGATATCTGGAATTAAAAGTTTGTAAAACTTTGCTTTGCACTAAATAATTTTATCAGTAGCTGCTGAGTTTTTATACACGCAAAGTACGGCAGAGCAAATGAGGTTATTAATCCCTGTCGCGCCTGTGGGCGCGACAGGAAAAAAGGAGACATTGAGAGAGTAGAAAACGTACAAAGGCGGTTTTCAAAGCGGATTCCAGGTTTGCGCAACAAAACATGCTGAGCGTTTGGCAATTTTGGGATTAGAAAGTTTGGAATTGCGCAGAATCAAGGCAGATCTCAATCAGTGCTTTCGCATAGTAAAGAATCTCGACAACGTTGATTTTTCCGACTATCTTGCCTACCGTCAGTACCATACATTAACAAGGGTAACCGATTCGTGAGGGGTCCTGTACCGATTTTAGGCCAAATTTTACCTGCCCTTGTATAGAGGTCGGGGAAAAAAACCAAGGTAGTCACCAGGCGCGTAGGCAGGGGGGGAATGGGGAATCCCCCCCGAAATTGTGTTGCCCCCCAGGAATTTTTTCCTGCCATGTGTATAAAACGCCCATTTTTCAAAAAATTTTCGCGCCTTCGGCGCGTATTGACTGAAATTTACCATCATAATATGGGTTTGGAACGCCAAAGATGAGTGCTAAATATCCTATTGGATGTGGTTCGCCCACTTTATGCATCATTTGCGTGCATAAAAACGTATTGAGCCTCATTTCGCTTCTTTAATTCAAAGAATGCTTTGAAACAATTCCTCAGACGATAAATTTGAAAAATTCTTCAACCTCAGGGGGGCTCCGCCCTCCGGACCCCCCACCAAATTTTGGCATTCCACCCCCCGAAAATTTTTCTGGCTACGCTAGTGGTAGTCACTTTTTGGACTCTGCAGAACTACCCAGTGGAGCAATCCGGCTACAAATTATTTTCTTATCAAGCCCTGTCTAGACTGTCATTTTGGTATATAAATCGCCTCTCTAGGTCCTGTCGTTAATTAGTAATTAACGGTTAATTAGCCGGGGTAAAAAAAACCAATGGCGGGAAAAAACCAACCGGTGGGAAAAAAACCAACCCCAGTATTCGGTTAGGGTAACTCATATTAGCGATTTTATGCATGCGGCAGGTAAAATCGGCGTCGCTGACTTCATATCTGCAGTTATTTTTGCGATATTCCTTATAGTAAGTGAGAAAATCAAACATCAAAATTTGCAGCATCAACTGGCTAGGTTTCATCAAATTTGCCAGTTTCTATGTTAAAATGCAAAAATTTGTAAATCTTTCGAAATTCGATGAAATAAATTAAAATAAACGTTGTTTCAGTGTTTTTTCGCGTATTTCTTTGTCCCAGAGTACTTTTTTGGCCGCTTTAGCTGAGCCAAACAGCCGATCCGCCGAAATGAGGTTTTTACCAGCTAGCACAAAATTGCCAAGTCCAAATGCAATTTTGAGCTGTTCACGTGAAAGAACGCATTAAACTTGCTATGTGGATGACTTTTGAGCAACTAAGAACCATTTTTGGGAGTTTGGCAGCAAAAGCAAAAATTGGTTTTTTTCCCACCCCTTGGTTTTTTTCCCATTTTGTAAAAATTCTGCTGGCAGCTTGCCAAGCGTCGCAGGAAGGCGAGACCGACATTTTTGGAAAGAGCACATGTTGTTCTCATAGAAACTATTAAAAGTTATTATCTAACTGCTATGGAAAATTTTTTACAGGCCTTCAAAAATAGGCAAATTTTGAATTTTTGGGGGTCAAAAATGCCAAAATTTTCAAAATGTCACAAAATGCTCAAAAGTGGTCCGATTTAGCTCAAATTTGGTGTGGTAGGTGGGATGGGCCCTACCAACTTGCATGCAAAATTTGAGCCCGCTAGCTCATCCCCATCGCCCAAACGGGGGGTTGGTTTTTTCCCCACCACTTGCGGGTTGGTTTTTTTCCCCCGACCTCTATACCTTACCCCAAATTTGGGGGGAGGGTTCAAGCAGAAAAGTTTTTTGAAAAAGTACAATTTTTGCAAATTTTAAGCAAAATTAGCGTTCAATTAGCTATTTTGCAGCCATTTTAGAGCAAAATAAGCAGTATTCCGCGATTTTTTGGAAATTTTTCGAAATTTTAAAACTTTTTGGCTATTTTTGACTAAAATTTTTATTAATTTTTATTTTGACCTGCCTTTTCTGGCACAGTCCCTTGTACCTTGGCCCTGATTTTTCTAGGCCTTGTACCGAACTTCCAATTTTTGAGGGGTCCCGTACCCCCCCCCCCCCCCCTAACCCCCCCTTGTTAAAATGTGGTCAGGACGCGGGACTAAGTGGTCATAATTTAATGTTAGATTCTGTACATTGCCGAAGAAATGAGAAATTGAACTTTTTCAGTAGCAGAGTAGTTAAATTGTGGAATAGCCTTCCCTTTGAAGTTGTCAATGTTGATTCACTTGATGTTTTTAAATCTAAACTGCGGGATATATATAGATTTGTCGATTTATACAAAGCTCTTCTAACATTTTCTGTGGCTATTTTACTGCACATGTTTATATAATTTCACGATTTTGCACGTAGTTTGTACATGTACGTATATACGTATATACGTATTATTAGTCTGGACTTTGGTTTGTTTTTTATTGTTGTATATATGCATGGATGCATGTAAGAAGCTGTATATGCACTATGCAGTTCTTTGTACTCCTTTTCAGTAAATGTTTTACTGCGTGACTATAATCTTTACTGAATAAACCAATTGTTTGTTTGTTTGTTTGTATTGGCCCAAGTATTAACACACAAGACACCATATCCCCTGCTGCATTGGGACTCCAGCAACTTACCATTTTTTACCCCCAAAATTTCGCCGCTGCGCGGGTTAAAAAAATGCCCGAAGTTCGGGCCGCGAACTTAGCATAAAATTTTTTCTGAAGCAATATGGGGGTTTTTAATGCGTTTAGAACACTTAAAAACATAGAATATGTAAGCCTTAAATTTTTTTAAATTACTCAAAAATGACAATTTTTGAAATTTTTCAAAAATGGCTATTTTGCTTATAAAACCTGATTGGTTGATGCTGCACAGTTTATGAACTTTTCCTTCAAATCGATAAAAATCGTTACCAATTCATTATAACTTTGGTTTATTTGTCTAAACGTTCTCATTTAATATATTATACGCTCTTTCACATGGAAGCATCAAATCTACTCCAGCGCCAATTTTTGGGTGGAGCTTAACATTCTCTCAGAGAGCCTAACTTTAATAAACTATTTTACTGCATTTTCGAAGTATAATTTAATTTTCCAGATTTTTTTGCAGATTAAAGAAAAATTTTTCGTGAGGAGTTGGCCATATCATTCGATTCCACTATCAGCTGGGGACCCCTTTTTAATTATTATGAAACCGCTGCTCGTTATAAAGAAATTAGCTAAAATGTACATATGCGCAACCTGGATTTTGCCTAATTTTCCCAACTTTGGCAAGCGACCATTTTAGCTAGAAAGCAGCAATCGGGGCAACTAAAAAGGGTCGCGGCGTACGGAATATCATCTAGAATATTACAATGCCACGAATAATCGGTCCGGACGAGACAATTGGCACCCTTAATATAATTGTATGCATAGGTGTAACGGAGATTTGGGGTGGGGGGTCTCCCACCCAACATTTTCTGGGGGGCCCCCTATGGAGACCCCCCCCCAGCCCTCCCCCAAAAAGTTTTCAATTTTTATGTCAAAAATCGCATTTTCAGCCGTTTGTAATACTAATAAACATCGAATCATGAATTAATTTTAACATTAGACAGTGGTTTTAAACTCTAAAACTTGATTGTCCAGGTGTTTCTAAGTTCAATAGAAAGCTAATATTCAGTCAAAAAGTCCATAAAACTATTAAAAACGTGCATTTCTCGCAATAACAAGTACTTTAAGCCAAAAATTTGGACTTTTTGAAAATTTTTGCAAAATTTACACTAAAAATAACCTATTATTGGCCAATTTTCGCGCCGTCGGCGCGATTACCCCCCCCCCCCCCCGTTGGGGGGGGGACGCGGACGTCCCCCCTCCAAAAATTTCTGGGGGGGGGGGTTGAAAAAATGCTTGGGGGGCTGCCCCCCCTGGGCTTATTCTAGGGATTTTTTCTTGGGGGGGGGGGAGGCGGTTTGGGGGGGGCCCGCGGGGGGCGATTCATTTTGGGGGGGGGGGGGGACGAAAAAATTTAAAATTTTTTTTAAAATATGCTAAAAATTGCGCTATTTTTATAGCAATTGCCAAAAATAAGCGGATTTTGTGCTTAAATAGGCAAAAATCGACTAAAAATCTCCGGCGAAGCCGGAAAATTTTTGAAAATTTGGCCTTCTAAGCGATTTAGTAACCTGTTGGCAGTGCCGTTACAGTTAATTTTTCAAAAATCGTTTATGTCGGGTATAGTTCCTGAGGATTGGAAAGAAGCTATTGTAGTTCCTATTTATAAAGGTAAAGGGAGCAAATGTGAAGCTGTGAATTATAGACCGGTTAGCCTCACATGTATTTGTAGTAAACTTTTGGAGAGAATCTTGAAAAATGAGCTGTACAAATATTTTGAGGCTTCTGGAATTTTGACTAGTCACCAACACGGGTTCATGGCTGGAAAGTCAACACAAACACAGTTACTGGAATGTATGGTGAATTGGGTTTCATATTTGGATGTTGGCAAACCTGTGGATGCGGTTTATATTGACATTAGCAAAGCTTTTGATACTGTTAGTCATAAGAAATTATTGTATAAACTAAAGCATTATAAAGTACCTGAAAATTTTCTGAAGTGGATAAGTGCTTTTTTGAAGGGGCGCTCTCAAAAAATAAGGGTAAATGGCCTATGCTCGAACAGCTTTCAAGTTGGAAGTGGCGTACCTCAGGGAAGTGTTTTGGGGCCTTTTCTATTTCTTGTTTATGTAAATGATGTTGTAACACGTATTAATAATAGTCATGTAAAAATATACGCAGATGACACTAAGCTATATTTTTCTTGTAAAGATGAGGCTGATGTCAATGTGCTTTTAGACGATATAAGAAATGTTTTTAATTGGGCTAGTGAAAATCAACTTAAAATAGCACTGGAAAAGTGCGTTCTTCTTCACTTAGGAAACGGGAACCCTAAATATGATTATGAAGTTAATGGAGTCCATATTAACAGTGTATCGGGGGTTAGAGATCTTGGGGTGTATATGGATGAGAAGTTAAAATTCTCAGAGCATTGTACTAGAATTGTAAAGAAAGCAGCTCAAAGATCAAATGTCATCTTTAAAGCTTTTAGGTCGCGGGATAGAGATTTTTTGCGTGCAATGTTTACGACCTATGTCAGACCTATTGTAGAATATAATTCTGTAATTTGGAACCCTCGCTTTAAAAAAGATATTATTGCTGTTGAAAGTGTTCAAAAGCGTTTCACGAAGAGAGTTCCTGGGCTGGCGGGGAAGTCATACAGTGAAAGACTTAAAATTCTCGGACTTTAGACAGTCTCGAGTTGAGAAGAATTAGAGCTGACCTTTTTCAATGTTTTCGGATTGTTAGAGGTCTAGATAATATCAACTTTTCGGACTATTTTACCTACAGGCATAACAGAGGTTTAAGGGGTCATAACTTTATGTTGGGCGTTCCAAAGTTTCGCAAGGATGCAAAGAAATTTTTTTTCAGCAGTAGGGTTGTCAAAGTGTGGAATAGTTTGCCGTCTGAACTTGTGAATTTAACATCGTTACAAGCGTTCAAGACCAAGCTTAAAACTGTTGACCTTAAAGCATTTTGTAAAGTATATTAGTGGTTTCTGCATGCATTTGTATATATATGTATTTGACAGTACAAATTTTACCTGACTGATTCCTTGGATACACGTTAGCAGTTGTCGTCAACTCTGTGTAATCCTGTTCAGTAATGTTTTATCACTAATTAGTGTTATTTTACTGAATAAACCTTTTTTGTTTGTTTGTTTGATTTTTTCAGGACAAAAGTTGGTACCAAAAGGGGCACCCACTTTTTGGGGGGGGGGGATTTTTTTTGGGGGGGGGGACGATTTTTTGGGGGAAGGGTGTTTATGGGGGGGGCCCCCGCCCCCCCCAAGTAGAAAAAGCCCACCCCCCAACCCCCCCACCTAACACCTATGGGGCCGCCGCCCCCCCCTGGCGCCGCCACTGGGGTACCCCCCCCCCAACAACCCCCCTGGTGAAACTATGGGTGTACCCTGAGAAAAAGTTGGATGGTTGGGAGGGTGGCCATAGGTGTAACGGAGGTTTGGGGTGGGGGGGCTCCCCCCCAACATTTTCTGGGGGGCCCCCTCTGGAGACCTCCCAACCCTCCCCCAAAAAAATTTTCAATTTTTATGTCAAAAATCGCATTTTCAGCCGTTTGTAATACTAATAAACATCGAATCATGAAGTAATTTTTACATTAGACAGTGGTTTTAAACTCTAAAACTTGATTGTCCAGGTGTTTCTAAGTTCAAAAGAAGGCTTATATTCAGTCAAAAAGTCCATAAAACTATTAAAAACGTCTATTTCTCGCAATAACAAGTACTTTAAGCCAAAAATTTGGACTTTTTGAAGATTTTTGCAAAATTTACCCTAAAAATACCGATTTTTGGCCAATTTTCGCGCCGTCGGCGCGACTCCCCCCCTCCCCCCCCAGTTGGGGGGAGGAGAGTCCCCCCCCCAAAATTTCTCGGTGAGGGGGGGTTGAAAAAAACGATAAAAAGAAGCCTTGTTTCGACAGAAAACGCGTTAAAATACAGAAAATTTTGCGTTTTAGGCCATTTTTTGAATTTTCTGAGGTCCGAATTGTGGGGGGTTCGGGGGGGGGGGTACTCCCCATCCAGTGGCGCACATAGAAAATTTTTTCGCGGGGGGCGGACCTCAGAAAAATTTGGGGGTCTGGGGGTCGAAGCACCCCAAGTTGAAAAATTTTGAAAATTGGCTTTGAAAAGCAAAAATAAGCGTACATAAATTAAGCAAAAATTCATTAAATTTCACGCCGAAAGCGCGAAAATTTTTGAAAATCTTAAAAAAAGTTGCTATTGAAAGGTTTAAACGCCGAAATAAGGGTAAACTACGCAAAAATAAAGATTATTTCGCGCCGAAGGCGCGAAAATTTTTTAAATTTTATGTCCACGCTGCGCGCGGACAATAAAATTTTTCCTTTACATCTGATTTCGGGGGGGGGGGGGCCGCCCCCCCCCTTAAGTGCGCCCTTGTCCCCATCACATTTTGGGGGTCGACCACCAAATTTCCGAAGTTTACCCCCCCAACCAAAATTTCCAGGGAAACTATGCCCCCAACCCCTCCCACGACCCCCCCCCCCCAAACCTCCCCCAAAAAATCTTTCTGTTTTTATGCCAAAAATCGCATTTTCAGCCATTGCTAATGCCGAAAAACATGAAATCATTAGGTATAGCCATGGGGGGGGGAACCCCACATTTTCGGATTTTGGCTGGAACTTTTTTATTATAAGGGTTATCTGAGAACTTTTTTAAGCCTATTTGCACTTCTCTAAGTTGTACCGTTAGAGCGGTATAATGCAAAAAGTAGCGGGGGAAAAACCCAATGGGGGAAAAAAACCCAAATGGGGGGAAAATAAACCCACCCCTCACAGGTCTTAAAAATTGTTCTATCGCAATTCTGACACTTCCAGTGTAAAATTCAACCCTTTTTTAGTTAGTATGAACCAAAAACCCCGATCTAAGTAGCTTTTTCTGAGATCTCATGTGCCGTTGAAAATGCTGCATCAACTGGCCAGGTTTCATAAAGTTTAACACATAAACATAGGGCAATTTTTGAAAAATGCTAAAAATGATGTAATTTGATAAAACTTATTATTCTATCGTGTAGAGAATGGTTTTTTACGTAGAATTGGCTGTTAAAATCCACAATTGTACCTGTATTGGGTCCTCCAGCTGCGAAATGGCACTTTTAAGGTTTTTAGCCCCTAGCTAGCCAGGTAAGCAAAATTGTCCGAATCTGACCGCATAGGATGACGCAGCGTGCTCGATAGTACTGTGCTACAGTCTCTAATTGTTTCCGTGTTGAGTTGTTAAAAAATTTTTCAAAAAAATTTGGGTGGGGTTTTTCCCCCCAAAGTGGGTTTTTTTCCCCGCCACGTTTGGCAATGTGCCAGACTACCGGTACAGCGGATCGGTCTAATTTTGGCTGTGTGCAAAGAGGAAGAGTTGCCATCATTGCAGATATTTGCAAAACTTTTCTAGCCCAACCCAGTCAAAAGTTACATCGGTCCAAACTTTTGGTAAATTTTTGGATGGTTGATCCAAAAAGTAGTTGTCATTTTCAAAATGTCATAAAATAAGCAGGAGTGAACCAAATGACTTGATCTTTGCATACATAGGTTAGAAAGAGTCGCGCTTCTTGCTGCTATGTTTTGGAGCTCATATCTCCAACCCATGACCCAGGAGGCGGGTGGGTTCCCCCCCCCCAAAAGGGGGTGGGTTTTTTCACCCCATGGCTATAATTTTAACATTAGAGTGTTTTTAAACTCGAAAACTTGATTGCCAACATGTTTCTGAGTCCAGAATAAGGTCAATATTGAGTCTAAAAGCACAGGTGTACCACCTGTTTGGGTTGGGGGGGGGGGAGTAAAAAGTCCAAATCTGGCTTGGGGGGTCTCAAAAATCGGAAATTTTCAAAAAACTGTACACAAACTGTACCCAAATTTTTTGCGCTAAAAATGGCCCTTTTTGGACATAAAATCGACTATTTTCGACATAAATCTAATAAAAAAACCACTCGTATTGCGTTTTTAAACCTTTTTAGCGTTTTTAACTGTTTCTAGACAATTTTTTCAGAAAATTTTTGAAAAATTGCAAAAAATTTTGCTAAATTTTAGCATTTTTCTCTTGTTTGGACCCCGTTTTAGGGGGGGAGGGAGGTCTGAGCTCTGCTTGTGGGGGAGTAGTCGAGGTCGGGTATGGGGGGGTGGGGGTCTGGCCTCTCCTTGGGGGGGTCTCACAGGGGATAAACTGTAGCCTGGTACACCTATGACTAAAAGTCTACATGACCGTTATAAACGTGTATTTCTCGCGATTATAAACACGTTAAACCAAAAATTTGGACTTTTTTGAAAAATTTTGCAAAATTTATCCTAAAAATACCCAATTTATACAATTTATAAAATTTATAAATTTATAAATTTATAAAATATATACCCATTTTAGGCCAGGGCCCCCAAAACTTTCTGGAAGGGGGTCTGGAAAAATGGCTGGGGGGTTACCATAGGTGTAATTGGGGGGGTGTGGGGGGGAAGCCCCCCAGCAATTTTTCCAACCCCCCCCCCAGAAATTTTTGGGGGCCCCCGGCCCCCCCCCCAACTGGGGGGGGGGCAGTCGCACCGGAGGCGCCAAAATTTTTTAAAAAAAGTCCAAATTTTTGGCTTAACGTGTTTATTATCGCGAGAAATACACGTTTATAACGGTTTCGTCGACTTCTAGACTCAATATTGACCTTATTCTGGACTCAGAAACATGTTGACAATCAAGATATCGAGTTTAAAAGCACTGTCTAATGTTAAAATTACTTAATGATTTCATATTTTTCGGCATTAGCAATGGCTGAAAATGCGATTTTTGGCATAAAAATAGAAAAAATTTTTGGGGGTCGGTTTGGGGGGGTCGGGGGGGGGTATAAAAAGGGCCCCCCTTTGCGATTTGGGCCCCCTCCTTTGACATTCCTGGCCCCCCCTAGAAAATTTTTTCAGCTGTTTATATGCATATTTTGAGCGAAAATTGAGCATAATTTCCCACATTTTTAAAAAATTTCGCCTGCGGCGCACTTGTATATACTTCTGTGCTGCTTTATTACGTACCCAGTTCTGTGACAGAACTTCTGTCTCTTAAAGTGTCTTCTATTTTGTTTCCTTTCCTGTTTTGTAAGTTTGTACTCAACGCCTTCAGTTTATTTTATGACTATATACACTAGCGTAGCTACGGGGGGGCGGGGCGGCCGCCCCCCCCCCCGAAACGGTTTTGCCCCCCTGACAAAAATTGGCCAGAAGAAAAGTTTTAAGCCCGCGCTAGGCGCGGGCTTTTAAATTTATTATAAACGCAAACAAATTGTACTAAATTAGTGCATTTGTACTTCATTCAAAAATTTTCGCGCCGAAATTAGCATACAAATAATTAAACCTTTACTCGTTTGCTTTACTTTCCTTTGCTTTGCCAGCTTTGTAGTTTTATTAGCTGCATTATTGCAAACATGATTGCCTTAAATGGTGGATACTGGAAATGTGCTGCATGGAATACCCTGTTCATAATGGGAGCATCCAATCTGAGTTTTCGTACGAGACTATAGAAGTGGAAAATATTAGCAAATTAAACTACAAAATTTGGTTTTGGCAATTGATAATATAGGTGCAATGCAAAGAATTCAATGTTTCAATAGCGTTTTAATGGCAAAATTGAAAAATTTTCTCAACTTCTGGGGGGCTCCGCCCCCCAGACCCCCCTTTTTGGGTTGTAGCATGCCGCTTACCGTTACAATAGATTTAAGCTCAGAACCTTATAAAAATTTTGTACATAGTGTTCATACAATTGTTGAGCAAAAAATAAAAAATTTTAACCCCCCCCCCCCCAGACTTCGGTCACAGGAAAACTTTTTCCGGAAAAAGTCTGGAAAAAATCTGGAAAAATTTTTTAACGCTAAAATTTTTCCAGACTTTTTCCAGGTTTTTTCTGTTGTTTGGAAAAAGTCTGGAAAATACCTAGAAAAATTTTTCCAGACATTTTCCAGATATTTTCAAGGTATTTTCTAGATTTGGAAAATGTCTGGAAAAAGTCTGGAAAATCCCTGGAAAAAGTCTGGAAAACGTTTTTCCAGGCATTTTCCAGATTTTTTCCAGACTTTTTCTAGACTTTCCAGGTTTTTTCCAGGCATTTTCGAGGCATTTTCCAGACTTTTTCCAGCCATTTTCCAGACATTTTCCAGACTTTTTCCAGATATTTTACAAATCTAGTAAATCTTGAAAATATCTGAAAAACGTGTTTTTACGGTTAATCTAAGCATAATTATTAGCCATGGGGAGGAGGGAAACCACATTTTGTGAAACTGGGATGGAACTTCATATTAAGGCTGCAGGGTTTTCTCAAAATCGGCCCGTGCTTATAGTTTCACCGGTTATATATTTTGGCCTGGGGGGGTTTAAATTTCGGAATTTTGGTGGTGGACACCCTTAATGTAAGGCCGGACAAGTTCGAAGATCAGAAATTCCAAAAAATGGCTTAAAACGCAAAAGTGCCTTTCATCAAAAACAAGGCTTGTACAATTTGTCGTTGTGAGTTTAGACTTCTTGACTTGCCTAGGTGTACCTCGAGAAAAAGTTGAGGTGGGTGTAGCCGAAATTAGGGTAGGTGGTGTCAGCCAGCCGGTATAGGTATGTATGTGTGGGGTCCGGAAAAATCGAATTTGGGGTTGGGGGTAAAAAATTTTTCTTAAAATTTTTAGGAAAAAATTTGTGACTTTGCTAAAAAACGCTATATATATATATTTACAACCCAAAATTAGCAATTTTAAAACCGATTTGATCATTTTTTGAAAAATTTTGAAATTTTTGTTAAAAGTCAGAATTTTTCTGACTGACTTAAAATTTCGAAAATTTTGAGGGTGGGGTCTGGCAAATTTGGGTGGGTGGGGTCTGGGATTTGCCCATTTGGGGGAGGGGTCTTCAAGGTTTTTTAGGCCATGGCGTGCTTAGGCCAAGGCCTAAGTCGATGGTCTAAAGAATTTTGGCAGTTGAGGCCATTTTTCCTAAATTTTTCGACGAAAACCCAGTTCAATTTTATTGATTTTTAAGTAAAACAACAATTTTCTAAAACATTTTTCGCGCCGTCGGCGCGAATTTATACATTTTCCCTTGTATTTCTGAGCTACGCCAGCCGCCAGCTAGTTATATACATTGTCTATTTGCACTTATAAATACACACTCAAGCTATTTCATTTTACTATTATAAGGATTTCATCGAAGAAATGCTATTTTAGTATGTAGTTTAACATGCTCTTACCTGTTTTAATTTTCTGTAAAAATTCATTAATATATACTGTCGTGCACTATTATTTCTATGCTAACCATAAATGTGTTAGGGGGGGGGGTGGGGGGGACCCCCCCCCAAAATGACAAATTTTGGCGCCCCCCCCCCAGATTTTCGGATTTTTGCTACCCCCCCCCCAGATTTTTGGCCAAAAAGTGGTCAAAAATGGCATAAAATCGAAAAATTAGGGGGGGTCCCCCACCCTCCGTCGGGAACCCCCCCCCCCCCAGATTTTTTGCCCAGCCACACCTATGATGCTAACAAGGTTCTGTTTTTGCCATTTTAAGGAAAAGCTTAGTTTTTCTAGTGTGTTATATATACAGTGACGATGGCGATTTTTGTTGTTAAACAGCGATTTTTGAATATATAACGCGTGAATACATGACAATTGTAATTTTAACAATGCGTACAATAACGCACAACCTAAAAATTAACAAAATTTGGATGGCCTGAATTTTTTGGCTGATGGCCTAAAAAATTTGAGTCGTTGAGGCATTTGGCCTAAAGTTCGCCGACCAAACAAACCCTGTCTCCCTCCCAAGTTTCGAGGGCGGGGTCGGGACTTCTCCATTTGGAGGGAGGGCCTCCCCAACCCCAGCTATACCTATGCTTGCAGGGCTGCCGCGGTTTCTTTTTCCCTTTTTCAAGGTCGTCCTTTTTTCTGCAAAACTTTTCAGAAAATCGACAGAAATATTCTTATATGGTTGTGATATTGTTGTTCTGCCTGGAGGCAGAACTATTTACACGGAAAATAGATATGAAATGCACTATGGAAGGATTCTCAATTCAATCATCACCTATCTTCAACATTGGTCTAGTATGTTGGCGAGCTCATTTTTTCAACCGAAGGGGGCATGCCAGTATATAATTTAAAATATTGGCGAATTTAGATGTTTTAATTTTATTTTGTTATTTTCGCATGATGCCCTGTAAAATTATGCTTCTTCGTATTATATGTGTGGTAGTTGTAAGAGATTTCTCACAATTCCCCCTTGCTAAATTTTTGTTGCAGAAATATTTTCATCCCCCCCCCCGTTCAGCTTCGAATATCCAAACAGTTTCAAAGGCAGCCTGTGATTATGCAAATGAGGCCTGCAGAATTTGAGAACAGTTGGCAATAAGCCTGCAAGATGACAGGTTGATATTTCATGAATGATTTATGTTTGCAATTATTGAAAAAAATCCTGTTAGAACAGTGTTTTTAAATGGGTTTCTAGTTCTTCCGGTGTACTGCCGGCCTGCTCTGTCTGTGCTCTGCAGAAAGCTGCTCTGTCAACAACACTACCCCGGGCCCATTTCTAGATACAGTCGTTCCTTGAATGAATAGTGGATAACATAGATTGCTGGTCAATTTTAAATAATTGTCAATGTAGTCTATTTTCGTATCAATTCATTTCTAATAATTTCTAATAATTCTAACTATCTGGTGTAAGTTTGACCAGGAGGATTAGCTTTCTGGTTTTTCAAATCCTAAAAATTCAAAATATTACATTTTATTAAGTTTGATCTGTTCTAACAGGCCTTGAAGTTTAGTTTTGATTTTATCTCGTTGTCAGTGTTTTCCAATACATCTACAGTTATCCTACATTTGTGATCACAATTTAACTACTGCTTAGGCGTATACTGCCAATCAAAGCCTATTTTATCTGTTGATGACCTAAAATAGGCAACTAGTTTTACCTAAACATAAAAAGCGTCAAATAATTTGGTGAAGTTAGTTTCATCTTATAAAAAGCTGAAACGAGTGAGTTCCAAGTTCTGCAAACGATAAACGAGTATGTCATAAAGACTATGTACTTGGCTGAATGTGTACCAAACACCTGATTCATTCCTTGACGATGACGAAATCGCACGTTTTTACGCTACAATAATGTATTGCATTCTTTAAGCTCAGATGCAGAACCACACCCCTTTTAGGGGTCCTCTTGTTTACTTAGTTTTTAATTATATTATAGAATAGCAAAATTACATACATTATATATATACATTTTTACTTTACGTATATATGTATACATATACAGTACAGCGCAGCAGAACCGTTCCACATCGCGAATTCGCGAAGTTCGCGAAAATTCGCTAACTGAACGCGATTATCGCAAACTCAGGTGAAAGTCGTGATCAAGACGGCGAAATCGACAGTTACAATTTATATTATATAATAATAATATATATATATCGCAAAAAACAGGGACGATTTTCGCCATGTTTCGCGAAAATAGCAATCATCAATCGGCATGGAAATTCGCGATCAATGATCACGACTTTCGCGAAACTTGGCCGAAATTGTCCTTGTTTTTCGCGATAACTGTCGATTTAGCCGTCTTGATCACGACTTCCAAATAATCGCTTTCAGTTAGCGAATTTGAACTTCGCGAATTCACGATGGCGAACGATTTTTCCTACCTTCGAATCGCGACGGGGGCGGCCGCCCCCCGCCCCGCCCCCACCCTGGATCCGCCCCTGCCTGCAAGTACGAATTTATATAGCGTGGCGGGAAATATATAAAATCCCAAATTTTGGCTAACTTTTTATTAAGCGTCAAATCAAAATCTAATGACAACTACCATGAGACCTTGCGAAGAGCTTCAAAATGAGCCATGAAACATCTCTCTAGCACTTACGGTTGGTGAGAAATTTTCGACCAAAGCGATGGGGAAAAACCCAGGGGCGGGAAAAAACCCTGCCGAAATTTTTGCTGGAAGTATGCCAGACCCAGAACAGTTTTGTCTACACCATACGAAAGAGCGGGTCATTTTTAGTACATATATCTGCTTGCATCAAAAAGTATATATATCTGCCTGCATCAAAAATTCATGCAAATTGATTTTTGAAATTTCTGTATGTTTAACACGTATCATAGGTATCGCGGCAGCGACCCCTATAATGTGTGAAAAGTGGCTGGAGACAGTATAAAATAAGCTGCGCAGAAGCTGCGCAAAATCCTGCGCAGATGCTGCGCAGATTTCATGCGCAAATTGTAGAGCACATCGAGTTTAGTATATCTGTAGAGTTTCAGCCCCGTATCACTTACCGTTAAAAAGTTGCACCCCGGACCGGTTATGGCGGCGATGTTTTTTTTTGGTTTCTCCTATTTGATCGTTGTATTGTACATAATGTTCGCCGCTTTCACGTGAACTGCAGCGGTGGGCCAACCTACAGGGCTATAGGGTCTAGTAGTACCCTCTAAAGAATTTAGGAATCGCAACTTTTTTGCGCCGCAGCTGCGCCACAGCGCCGCAGTGGCGCCGCAAAGTCGGCTCAGAGCTAAAAGTGACCATTCTTGTGATCGTCGCTCATGTCGAACGTTACGAGCTGGAGCCGATTTCTTTTTATATTCAGAAATTACATATATTGAACTAACTAACGGTCCAGGTTGCGTTTCTCTATCACTTCCCTAGCGACCACAGTGGCCCGTCAAAGGTGGCGAAAATTCGAAAAATGGAAAATCGAAATTTCTCGCTATTTATATATGCAAAGTTAAAAGCTCAAACCTTCCATACAATGGTTTTCTGGTACGGAGAATCGATTCCCGCAGTCAGTTTTACCGTCAGACCCACCCATCTTGCTGTGCTGGTTCCACTTTGCCGTCGGGAGGGTCAAGTCGGAAACCGCTTCCTGGAGGTCCATACTAGGCTTTACCTGGCCTCTCAAAACTTTGTCTATAGGGGTTTTCTGGTGTGCCCAGCTCATTCCAGGTTTCCTTTTTGCCTTCCGACGCGCCGTCGGAAGGGTCAATTCGGAAACCGCTTCCTGGAGGTCCATAGTAGGCTTTACTTTGCCTTTCAAACTTTGTCTATAGGGGTTTTCTGGTGCGCCCAGCTCATTCCAGGTATCTGTTTTGCCGTCCGACGTCCCTATTTTGCTGGACTGGTTCCAGTTTGCCGTTTGAAGGGTCAGTCGGGTGGGGGGGGTCAAGTGGTCGAAAATAAAATTTTTCAAAAGTGGTCAAATTTGGTTTCAAATGAAAGCCCGAAGCGAACAGAAGAACTTTCGCCATGGAACCATCCACCAAAAGTTGCTGTGTCGGATTTATGCCTTTACTTTCTCATCCGAGGCCCAACATATTATCCCCTTTTGTGCGGAGCATTTTTGTTACATACTTGTATATATACCTATATAAACAGGGCAATTTTTTACAGGTTTTTGATAGTCACCTTTCAGTCGAAAAAACACAAATTGCATTCGGACGAGTAAAAAAGCAAGCAGATTTACATTCCATTCACGCGTACCTAAACAAAAATCCATCACGTGAAAAGTAGAGAGGGTTCTTCTGGCTAAAAAAGGAAGGGTACGCCCACCAACAAATTGGGGGTAGCACAAACGTTTCGGAAGTTACGTAAATAATTGCAGCACTGAGAAAATGCTTCCAAAAATGAACATTTTTAGCAAAATTTATATATCTAATTTTTTGACTCCGAACATCCAAAACCTGTTGGACTAAACCGTCTATACATTTGTAGCAGGTATATATATACCATTGGTGTATATAACACATGGGTGCACCGGGGGGTTCCATCCGACCCCCGGCCCGGCAATATTGAGGGAGGGAGAGGCAGCAATTGAACTTGTAATATTCAGGGTATTTTTTAGGGTTTTGGGGGCTTCCCGCCCGAGGGGAGGTAGAAATTTTCGGGGGGATTTTTTGTAATAATGAGCCAAAAATTGATGTTTTTTGGCGCATTTTGCACGTAGAAAAGCAAAAAGTTTTCAAAATTGCCAAGATTTAAGCTAAAATATATAGCCTTTTTACGTAAAAATCTCCGGCGAAGCTGTAAAATTTAACTGTAATTTAATTTAAAAATTTAAGCTGTAAAACTTTGCCTATTTGTGGCAATCATTTGGGCTTCCAAAAAATCCAGGGGGGAAGCAAAAATCCCGGGAGAGGGCGATTTCTTAAGGGGAAGGCATTTTCGGGGGAAGTCAATTTTGGTGGTCGCCTCCCCCCCCCCGGTAAAAATGTATACCTGATATTCGGTCTCGGTAACTCATTAGCAATTTTATACATGAAATAGGTAAAATCGGCTTCACTGACTATGTACATATCTGCCGTTATTTTTGCGATAATTTCTAACAATAAGCGAGAAAATCGAACATCAAAATTTGCTGCATCAACTGGATAGATTTCGTCAAATTTGTCAGTTTATATAAATCTTACGAAATTCGATGAAATAAAATATATTAGCGTTGTTTCAGTATTTTCCCCTTTTCTCTTACTTCCAGAGTGCTTTTCTGGCCACGTTAGCTTATATACGTAGGCAAACAGACTCTCTGCTAATATCAGGTTTTTACCTTCTACCGAAAATTGTGAAGTCCAAATGCCATTTTGAGTTGTTCACGTGGACGTGAAAGGGCGTTTTTAAACTTGCTATGTGAACGACTTCTGAGCAATCAAGAACCATTTTTGTGAATTTGGCAGGAAAACCAAAGATTGGCCAAAATGTTTAGAAAAACCCGGGAAAATGTCTGGAAAGCAAGTTAATGTGATTCATAAAAAGTCTCGAAAAAGTTTAGAAAATGTCCGGACAGAAGCTGGAAAAGTCTGGAAAATGTCCGGAAAATGTCTGGAAAGTAAACCAGATCGATTCAGAAAAACACTGGAAAATGCCAAGAAAAAGTCTTGAAAATGTCCGGAAAATGTCTGGAAAGTAAACCAGATTGACTCAGAAAAAACCTCGAAAAAGCCTAGAAAAAGTCTTGAAAATGTCTGGAAAATGTCTGGAAACTGAACCAGATTTATTCAGAAAAAGTTGGAAAAAGTCTTGAAAATGTCCGGAAAATCTCTGGAAAGCAACCCAGATTAATTCAGAAAAACTTGGGAAAAGTCTGGAAAATCTCCGGAAAAAGTCTGGAAAATGTCTGGAAAGTAAACCAGATTGACTCAGAAAAAAACCTAGAAAAAGCCTAGAAAAAGTCTTGAAAATGTCCGGAAAATGTCTGGAAACTGAACCAGTTTATTCAGAAAAAGTTGGAAAAAGTCTGGAAAATGTCCGGAAAATGTCTAGAAAGTAAACCAGATTGATTCAGAATAAACCTAGAAAAAGCCTAGAAAAAGTCTTGAAAATGTCCGGAAAATGTCTGGAAAATCTCTGGAAAGCAACTCAGTTGATTCAGAAAAACTTGGAAAAAGTCTGGAAAATCTCCGGAAAAAGTCTGGAAAATGTCTGGAAAGTAAACCAGATTGACTCAGAAAAAACCTGGAAAATGTCTGGAAAATTTGAAAATTGAGACAAAAATCTGGAAAAAGTCCGGAAAAAGTCTGGAAAATGTCTGGAAAAAGTTAGAAAAAGTCTGGAAAATGTCTCAAAAATCCCTGGAAAATCTCTGGAAAAACCCTGGAAAAACGTTTTCCAGACTTTTTCCAGATATTTTCTGGAAAAAGTTTTCCTGTGGGTCCAAACCGCCCCCCCCCTGAAAATTTTTTGTATCTACACCACTGACTATATACCGGCTTACATACGGGCATTTACAAATTTTTTGCTTTCATATTACGTATATATATACATATATATAAATGGGCAATGCAAGATTGATAATTGGCAGCTTCTGAAAGTGCTCTAGAATAAATCGTGGAAGTGAAAAATTCTGAAAAGCATCCAATTCCCGTTTTGCTTTTCCACTGATCGATTATATAACTCATTTTTTTAAACATTTGAATTGCTGAATTTTCCACGATTTCAAAAAATTCTTCAACTTAATTTCAAAATTCTTCAATTATCTTTGTTGCCCTTGTAACTTGTCCTCTTTACTGCCACCATTCCTTGTATATACTATTTTACTGCAAGTTTTTCATTTCGTAAGTTACTATATATACGTATACATCTACATTTTATTTATTTAATCTTTTCAAAAGTTTGCATGACGGATTTTTTTCCAATTTCAAAAAATTCTTCAACTTCTGGGGGGCTCTACCCCCCAGACCCCCCGTGTGCTTCTTGTGTAAATTCTTCATGCTTTGCTTCGCTCACGGGGTTGTTGTTTTGCTGTTGTTTTCCAATTGGCAAGTGAACTAACCTTTCCATACACAATATTAATTTTCTTGTAAAAATTTTTTGTTCCTGGAAAAAGAAAATTTTCACCCCCCCCTCGGAAAATTTGTTACCCCCCCCGGAAAAATTTTTTAGCGGGCCCCCCCTTTTCAAATCCTGGATTCGCCACTGGTTACCAGCCCAATTACTCCTTATGCCCCCACCCCCACCCCCTTTTTAGCCATGCCGCCTCCCTACTTTTTTCAAAACCCCACCCTCACTTTTTTGCTAGCCCCACCTATAGGGGAGGGCCAGGTGTGGGGGGTTTGGGGGGGGGAGGGAAGCCCCCCAGCCCTTTATTCAACCCTTCAACCCCTAAACGTAAACCCCCCACCCGGGTGTAGTTGCACCAAATTGGCCAAATTTTGACGTGGGTAAACGTGGGTAAACTACCCCACGTGGGTAAACTTAGCAACAGACCTCATTCTACGAATTTAAAACTATGCGTTGCTGAAACGTTCGGAATTCGTACTATTTCGTAGTATGTGTAGTTTTAATCGTAGCAACTGTTACAAAGTCTACGAAGTGCTACAAGAATTCACTGCTGAAATTGTAAATCTGGCACTTCAAGCCAAGCATTAGCTACAACATTATCGGGGAATTGGGGAGGGGATGTCCGTGATGGAGGGGGGAATAGATGTGTTTGGGGGGCGACCCCTCCCCCCAAATGGAGGGGTCGCCAACCTTCCCCCAAAAATTCTTTCTACCCCTCTTCTCTTCCAAAATCGGCCGTCGGCCGCCCCCCCCCCCCACTAAAGATTTTCAACCCCCCTACCTGAATTTTCCAAATTTTTAGCCAGAATATTCAGAAAATTAGCGAAAAATTGCTAAAATTCGATTAGTTACCTTAAAATTCGCTAAAAATAGCTGAAAATTGAGAAAATTTTTCAGTTTTCTAACGAAAATCCGATTTTTTACCGATTTTTGCTCGAAAATTTTTCTTACCCCTCCCCCCAAATCGACTTTTTTCGACCCTCAACCATAGGTTACCTGGGGAAGGGGGGGAACCCTTCCCCCAAATGGAAAAGTGCCGACCTCACCCACGAAATTTTGGAGGCCGACCCCACCCGGAAAAGTTTGCCTTAAAACTAGTAAAAATTCGACATTTTTTGGAAAAATTCGAAATTTGCAAAAAGATCAAGTTTTTAGACTACATCACCAAAAATGGTGAACTTTTGTTGATTTCTAGTTGGAAATAACGCTTTTTTAGCATATTTGCGAATTTGTTTTTGACCAAAAAATTTTTACCCCCCCCAAATTCGATTTTTTCGGAACCCACCCCACCCACGCTACCACCTCCCCCAACGTTTTCTCAAGGTAAACCTATGCCCCCAACCCCCTTTTTTACCAAACCCCAACCCCACTTTTTTCGCCAGTCCACACCTATATAGTTGGGAAAGGGGTGCCCCCCACCAAAATGACAAATTTTGGCGACCCCCCCCCCCCCCCCCAGATTTTTTGTACAAAAATGGCAACGAAATCGAAAATTTTGGGGTTTTTTGGGCAATTTTGGCCGACACCCCCCGCAATTTTTTTGCCCAGACACAACCACACCTATATATATATATATATATATGGGGGGGGAAATGCTGCACGGAAAAAAGTAGGGGGCTGCAAAAATAGTGCGAGGAGCCCCAATTTTTATGACAAAATTTGCATTCTCTAGAATACGTTTTTCCAGGGTTTTTCAGACTTTTTCCAGAGATTTTTGAGACACTTTCGAGACTTTTTCGAACTTTGTCGAGCCATTTTCCAGGAAGTTCTCCAAAGATTTTTCCAGACTTTTTTCTAAATTTTCAAGTTTTTCAGACTTTTTCCAGGTATTTTCTGTATATCACTCTCAATTGTTTTTCAGGTTATTTTCTAGAATTTTTCCAGACTTTTTTCCTAATCACTCTGCTTTACTTTCCAGTCATTTTCCGGGGTTTTTTCGAACACTTTCATGACATTTTCTTCAGCTTTTCGCATCTTTCTGTTTCAATTTCCATTTATTTTCCAGATATTTTCTAGAAATTTTAGTCATTTTA